>DF371830.1:0-11660 GCA_000787875.1 Solanum virginianum
TACTATTACAAATAGTAGGCTCTCTGAGAAAAATACCAAAAATAGTGAACTAACTATTTCGTTTAGGAAAAAATATTTTCTAAGCACACACTCTAATTTTTTTTTACAGATTATTTTATTTTATATTCTATGGTATACCTTCCAGAAAAAAATTACTCATTTTTTTTCTATGTTTTCCTCTCTATCTTTTTTTTTACTAATAAATGAAGGAGCTGAACTGCTAGGCAAAACTTTTGCCTGTAATTTAATTTTATTTTTGATACTTCAAATAATAGCTAACTTTGTTTGAAGTTGCCTTGTTTGAATTGAATTCAAACATGTTTGCATGCATGTGGGCCCTCCATTTGGAGGGACCCACTTAACAGGAATCTCTGCAATCAAAAGAAACAAAATAAGAGATGTGATTTTGTAGCTCTGTATCTCCTTCAATGAACTTTGCAATCTTTCTTTTAGCTGTAGACAGTAGAAAGATTTCAGCAGTAGTACTAGGATTAAATTAGAAAACCAAAATACAACACAACATTGCAATTTTTTATCTTTTGGATAGATTTCGGGTGAGAATAATTTAATCTTCGGTCTTTCATTGGGTTTATTATTGGTAGAATTACTCCACTCTCACCGACACTAAATCTAAGTTCGTGAATGGGGATAGAATTGGAAAGAAGAAAAAGCAGCCTTCATTCATTTTTGGCTTGTCGGCAAAACTTAATTTATTTTGTTTGTTTCTCCACTTGACACTTGTATGAATACTAGTTGGTACAAAATCCAAATGTATGAGACCCCACTAGCATGCCATTGAGACTGGTTTGGAAAGGAAGTCACACTTAACCTCTCCTTTTTTTCTTGAATAAAATTCATTCAAGATATTTTAGCAATGAGAATTTTTGTTGAAGCGTTCGATAGTTAAATGTTTATTTGTGTAATATAAAAATTAAATATCAAAATTAAAATTTGAAATCAAATTTAAAGTTTAATTTATGTATTATGTTATTCTTGAAATTCTATTTCTTTTTCTGTTTCTTCTTATTGTTATTGTCGGGGGTGTGTAAGCAGTTTTGGTGAAGTGAATAGTGTGAAATGTAGAAAGAGCCCAAGCCACTTCTATATAAAGATATCGTTATATTTGTACGTATTATATATATCTAGTTAAAATACAAATTTATGACAATGCCACTAGCCTATGTCCCTTTGAGAGATATTAAAAGTGGTGGGAGCCTCTACTAAAATAAATGTGCTCAAGATCCGGACTTATCCTCTCCTTTTAATTATATGTTAAAGACAAGTTGTAAATTTGATAGGCAGAAATATGAGAGAAGGAGGCCTATAAATTCATTGCCTTTCATGAAGCAAATAATTACACCGCAATAAAATTACATAATTATCTTATATAATGGCCCGTAATTATGCTTTCTATTTCATCGTTCCGCTTATGGTTATGTCCGGTAATAATCTTTTTCCACACTTGTCTCTCTTTTCAATACATATACATGTGTAATCTTTTAATGTTCGAGTGACAATGGTATAACATATTATTTTGCCACTAAGATGATTTTTCTTTTTGGATGGAATATAGTTTACTTGGCTCAATCTCCAAGCGTGAAAGTAATTGGTGCAAGAGACTTATCCGAGACTATAACTGACCTCAAATCAAAACTAAATGGTTATAACTTGATGGGTGGTTGCAATGGATACTGTCGTCAGTCTACTGATTGCTACGATAGAAGGTGTCCCCGTTGTTATTATGATACCATTCAGCTTACCTACGGATGCCGCTAGTAAAGTTTCCATCTTTCATGGCCAACACAATATGAATTTGTTGCTTCTACTTATATTCTAAGTATGAGATAACGTTTATGTGGTTTAATGTCTTTGTTTTCTGTTTTGCTTTTTTTCATTTCAGTGTATTTTTGGTGAAACAAAAATAAAATGGTTGTCTTGGCCTATGTACTGTTCCCACCGCATTTGTACTTTTAATTTTGAATGAAACTCTATCATCATTTTGCTTATCCAGTTTTTGTTTCCTCTTTACTATAGTTTTTTGTTTCCATATCACGATAGTAATAGTATTCTTTCGATCTATATTATATGATAATTTTATTTTTTTTATTTTGAATCAAAATAATTAATATTTTATACAATTAAGCAGTAGTATTAATTTTATTTTTTCAAATTTATCTTTATTAATTTACTCATTCCAAAAATGTCTTTTCTATCACAATTTCTTATGAGTACATTAAATAGGTACTTTTACTATATTTTTTTTAGAGACATTTAACATGCACGTTATATTATGTACGCCATGTTATTTCAGTAAGAATAATGATTTGTTGCTTGGATTGTGAAAGTGTAATTATTATACCCCGCCCCCCCCCCCCCCCAAAAAAAAAAACAATCTCAACGCTCTATAAATATATTGGTAACCACAATGTAAACATTACCATAATCAACAAAAAAGAATCAAGTACATCTAAACAGCACAAAAGCTCTCTAGCCAGTATATGCTTATATTTATCAACTTAAAATACGCAAATTTAATCAAAGATAATTCGTCAGGTTTATCATTTTTAAGAATTAAGTGTTCTTTAATAGGAGTAAACTAGTAAAGTACGCGTTCTATTCTCTTTTTTTTAAAAAAAAAAAATTAGAATGTATCCCATTAAATTTTTTAATGAGGCAACCAACTATGTGTATTACTAGATATGTTTTTTTTTTCTTCACCGTAATTTTTACATTGAATTTTTTACAGTATAGTTTAATGAGGAATAATATTTATTGATGAAAATCCAAGGGAGTAAATTATAAATACATCATATTGTGAATGTTCATTCATATGCATGATAACTTGCAATAAAATAAATAACTTACAGGTAATAGTCCAAGCAAACATGTAACAAGTCAAGCAGTCATCTTGCAAGCAACTATTGAAAAACTAAGCCTTGCAACTGCTTTTTTTATCTTCTGTAAATGAAAAACTAAATCAATTGATTTGGAAATAGTCTGAAGAGAAATAAATCCCACCCTCAATTCTTTCGATTATATCTTTTTTTGTCTTAATATTTTACTATCATTTCATAATATTTTGTCTTCTTGGTAAATAATTTTAGGTGAAGTGTATTTAATATGTGAATAGTAGGTGAGATGGAAAGGAAAAGGCATAGGTGAGGGGTATTATCCCAAAAGCTCACTCCATTATGAGAATTTATGTAGTAAAATTATTAAATTTTATTTTGTTTCAATAAATTAAAATCAACCAATTTAAAATTTTCATCTTTCAAAATTACTCAATAAAATCTATTATTAAAAAAATGACATAACAAAATAAGTTTTTTTTTGTCATATAAACATGGACCCTATAAACAAACAAAATTACTCATTTATTATCAAAAATAATTTAAATATACATTTTAAATATATATGTAAGAAAAGGAACATATATAATATCATATTTAATGATCCGGATCTTTCCTTCAATCTTAGTCTGTCAGCCAAACTTAATTACGGGCGCTAGCCTAAATACATAAATTTATATTATATACAGATTATGTATATTTATATTTAAATATATAAAATTAATACATTTATTGCCGATTTTGTAAATTAAATTACACGAAGTAATTAATTACAGTTTAATTTTCCCGATACATTGCACTACATCAGCTTTCTCTATATACTAAGTGACCCCTCAATAATGTAACAGTCTCCTTAACATCATTTCATAAATATGATCAGGGGTGGAACTACTCATTTGGTAGGGGTTAACCCCCTTCTACCACAAATTATACTATCTTTAATATCTCCTTCTAGCGATACCACTATTATCATGGCTTGCAATTATACTTTCTATTTCACTATCGCGCTTTTGATAATATCTGGTAAATGATCTTTTTCTACACCACATTGTCTTATCATTTGATATGTTTCGATGTAGGTTTATTACTTATATATCAATATAAGTGCTACTATCTTTTAGTTACATACATTATCAATAGTAATAATTTTGACACTTGTTTTGTTCTTTTTTATGGATTATAGTTTATTTAGCTCAATCTCCAATAGTGAAAATAGCTGCTGCGAGAGATGTGTCACCAACCTCAAATCAAAGCTAAATGGTTATCACTTGATGGGTGGATGTGGTGGCTATTGTCGTCAAGCCAGTGATTGCTACTACGACGTTGTTAAGCTTAGCTTACCTACGGATGCCGCTAAGAAAGGATCGATAATTGATGGCCAACACAATATATATATTTGAATTATGTTACTCCTAAATTCGAAATATGAGTAAATGTTTGTGTGGTTTATTGACTTTGCTTTTGTGTTTTCCTTTTCTCATTTCAGCTGCTTTTTTTTTCTTATGGAAAAAAATAAAAAAATGACTTAGTTCTACTTCTATTCTAAATTTAAAAATAAATAAAATAGAGGCAGGACAATGTCGGATGTAATATATACCAAGACAATGTCGGATGTAATATATGCCAAGATGGCTTGTGTTTGGCCTACAATATTTGTATTTCTAATTTTGAGTGAAACTATATGATCATTTTGCTTATGCAAACTTGTTCAAACATCTTTTAATTTTAACTTAAATTTGATATGGCTTGCCAGGTCAGATTCATATATCCTTTAATTAATGTTATAAATTTGATAAGATTAAACTTTTAATAGTTTTAACTAAACTTATATAAGACCTCAACAAGATTAAATTTCAAGACATTTTACCAGTGGTTTCACAGACAGTAGGTCGAACAATTATATTCTAGAATTTTTTGAGTTTTCAAGTTTTGTTAGATTTTCCTATAAAATATTCATATAAATATATAATTATTTATTTGTGTTTAAAATATTTCTTCAATTCTACCCAAATATAATTACCTAAAAGTTCTTCTTAAGAAAAATAATACAAATATGTAATGAATTATGACACTAAAATATTCAACAAAAATAATGATAATATCACATAAAATAAACATTGAAAATAAATAAGTCAAAAATAAAAATGATTATCATTTTAAATTACTAAATCATGCTAAAATAAGTTTGATAGGAACAAATTATGTGACTAAATATTAAAGAAAATTAGTCATATTATTTTACCGTATTTTGATAGTGAAACAGCCACTAAAATATTAATACTAAAGGTTTGCTCCGAGGTGGCAAAATAAGCTCAAATATAAGCAACCCGTCCAATCCGTCCATAATTTTATGGGTTGGGTTCAATATGATTTAGAATTGGGCTAATTTTGCAGCCCAATACAATTTAAACCATTATAAAATACTGTATAATTTACAGAAATCCCAAATTGAGGAAAAGAAAATTCAATTTATCCCCACCTTTTCCATAATTACAAAAATCTCATAAAATGTCAAAGATGCGGATACACTGGCCCTTTTTATAGATACACTGTGTCATACATGATTCATAAGTCATGATTCATTGTAATCAATATCTAATGCGGTGAATCAGCCATGTGTTAAACTATTTTATTGCAATGAATCATATTANGAATCAACCATGTGTTAACTATTTTATTGCAATGAATCATATTATATGATCCATTGTCTCAATGAATCAACTCATTAATATGATTCATTGGTGTATCATCCTTGTATGATGCACCTAATGAATCATCAACCTATATGTCACATCCCAAAAATGGACATGATGACACTCGTCTTATCCCTCCAAGACAAGTTAGCCTAAAATTCAATTATAACAATAAAATGCGGAAGGATAATTCAAAGTAAAAATTTTAACTATGGATAATAAGTTAATTTAATTAAAATCCCCCAAAATCTGGTTGTCACGTGCACAAGTCTCTAATGTGTTATAATAGATTTGAAAAAAATACAAGTCTCAAATGATGTTGTCTCTAAAGTAGAACAAGATCATCAATAAGAGGAGGAGGGTTCGCTGAGATGACAAACAGCTACCTCATTAATCTCCATAGAAAGCCTCGGATAAAAAGAGAAGAGATATTATCACGAAGATCCGAGCGATTTAATGATCCGGATCTTTCCTTCAATCTTAGTCTGTCAGCCAAACTTAATTACGGGCGCTAGCCTAAATACATAAATTTATATTATATACAGATTATGTTGGGGTGAGTACCAACCACACGATACCCAGCAAGCAAACTCCTAAACGCAAAGTGAAGTAATATAGAATACGAGTACTCCTAACTCTTCAACCAAACCTCCATAACTACAACCTGCATAAATCAGTCCAACGTAACAGTTCACAATGTACATAGTATATAGCTTAATAACCACACCAATATTTATAGATCAACAACATAAGAATAAAGTTCATTCATCACAAATTTTCAAAAAGGCACTTATAAGTTCATACAAGATAAAGATGTGTAATGCAATGCAATGCCAAGTATAATGATGTATGTCTGACCTAGTGACACCCACCCACTGTCTCTCAGTCCGGGATCCATGGGGGACTTATTAGTCCATGCATCTATCGCGGTGTGCAACACGACCCTCTAATCATATTATCCATTGTGGCGTATGACACGACCCTCGAATTATAGTATCCGTTGCGGCATGCAACACGTCCCTCGAATTATAGTATATGTCGCGGCGTGCGACACGTTCCTCGAAATGGTACATCCTTTTTAGTTTCTTATTTTTTTCCTCAATTCACATAACCTTTGTCACAAACTTGTCTCAGAATCAATGCAATTAGACATGTTCACATAAATAATGAGAGATGATCAAATTTTAATACAATGCACAATTCACAGCAATATAGTCTTAATATACAATCAACACTAATAACTAATTTTGTTACATGTGGTTGTCGTCGCCTTCGGTTTTTAGGTTTTCTTTTCTTTTTCTCTTTTATTTTTCAAGTTATAGTAAAAGAATTAAAGCCTAATAACTAATTTTACTATATATAATAAGTGGTATACGATATTTAATAAGTTATTAATTTAGTCCTCCAATTAAATTAACTATCTAAATTTACCCGTAACTTAAATAATCGTAGCTTTTGAATAGTTCGAAATACCCATTTAAAATTTACGAGAGAGATATTTTAGGAAAGCAAGAGGACTAATTCTCGAGATGATCTAACGGGTCATTACACTATAACAACTAGAAAAAGTGTCCCAAAGAATCACTATATTCAATCCATACAGTTCCAGTGAATCAAGAACATAGATGACTCGGTTTTATATATAAATGAATCATCATAAAAAATTATGAACAACTCATACTTTTGAAATGAATCACCATACAAGATACATACTCTCGATTTTATATATAAATGAATCATCATAAAAAATTATGAACAACTCATACTTTTGAAATGAATCACCATACAAGATACATACTCTCGATTTTATATATAAATGAATCACCATATTTAATGAATCAACATAAGAAGTTATGAACAACTCATAGTGTTAAAATGAATCACTATACAAGATACATACTACACACATGAATCACTATATTTTTCTAATAAAATAACCCATATAGTCTCAATGAATCAGCAACACATACGACTCAATTTTATATCCCATGAGTCACCATATCCGAGCGAATCACCATATCAAAGCTTTCTTCTTTGAATTTTTTTTTTTTGAGATTTTTAAATCTGGGTGATTTTGAACTTGAAGAGGGTCGTCTGAGGTGAACTTTGAACTTCAAGTTCAAGTTCAAAATGGATCTGGGATTTGAAGCAGTAGAAACCCTGAGCCTTCTATCTAGGATTTGAAAATAAATATTTTAGAAAATCATATGAAATTGAAATGGAGAAAATAAGTTAACCTACCTTTTGATTTTGAAATTTGAAATTGATAGATAGAGGGAGAATGTGTCACTTGAATTGGAGAGAAGTTAGAGATTTTTTGAATCAGTTTGGCTTGATTCTCACCGAAGAAACAGGGTTTTGTAGGAAGGGAGTTAGTGTATCAAACGTGTGGAAGGAAAGTAGCGAAAAGGAGATTTCAGTAATTTGTAAAAAAGGTAGGAAATATTTGAAAATATTTAAACATAATACGGAATTTCTGTAATTTCTCCTAAAATAATTCTGAGTTAAGCCTAATAAAATTCTCACTTCAGCCCAATGTATCAGTTGTTTTGTATGTTTAATGCTAGTGTTAAATTAAGCAGGTTAAATTGGGGGAGTCATGACCCATCCCGAGTTTTAGCCCATTTTAGCCCAAAGTACATTTGGACGGGTTAAGACCTAACCCAATATTCAATGCAACCCATTTTAACCACCCCAATTTCAGGCCAACCCGACCATTTGACACCCCTAATCTAAATTAATATATAACTAAAGAAAAACATTCAACATTAATTATAGTAATAGGAACCTAATGTTAAATCGACGAAATTTATATTTGCCTTTTCGTATTATCTCAAAAATTTGTATATGCTTTTGTTGATTTTGACATTTTTCTTCTTTAATGGATTATATAATTTTTTTGGCGGAGCCTTCAAGAGTGAAAAATAGTTGGTGTGAGGGATGTGTTGCCAACTATAACAAAACTCAAATCAAAACTAATTACTTATTATAACTTGATCAATGATTGCAGTGAATACTGTTGATGGAACACTAATTATTTTGATAGGACGTGTACCCGTTGTTACTACAGTGTTATTAAGCATGCTTTTTGGTGCCACTCCTAAAGGATCGATCATTGATGGCCAACACGATATGAATTGTTGTTTCTGAGTTCTGACTTGTTTAGTTTAATGTCTTTGCTTTTGTGTTCTCGTTTTCTCATTTCATTTTTTTAAAAAAAAGTTATTAAAAAAATAAAATAACAAAGTTCTGCTTTTATATATTGAGATATAGATATAGATTAAGACAACATCGGATGTAATAATCAAGATGAATTGTGTTGGCCTACATTGATCCGGGATTATTCGTATTTTTTATTTTAAAGGAAACTATATGTAATAATTTTGTTTAGAGATATTACCCTACAATTGTTGAAGGATAAAAAGGAATAAAGGGGCAAAAGAGTCTATCTATTCCAAGAATCTGTTAGAGGTTGTTAGGATAGTTAGAAGCCATTAATCTCTAACTTAGATATATAGATTTGTATCGCGTTGTGTTGAATATATATCAATAAGAATATACAGAACTCCATTGTTTCCTTCATCTTACTTTTTTCTTCTTTTCCTAGTCTATTTCATTTCTACTTTCTCTTCATCTTCTTGAATTGTGTTGTGTTCATAGTCATTCAAGAACACTGATTACTTCATATTATAACATGGTATCAGCGCTGGCCAGTCTAATTACATAGACTGTGAACTGATTTTGGGAAAAATTGTCCAATTATTGGTTATTAGTTCTTCAAGGTACATCAATGGCAGAGGATCTTAGTTGAACTGAGAATGAAAATACTATTCCAGGTGGAAGCATGGCTAGCAACACATATGAATTAGGGATTGATTACAATCACCCATTGTTCTTCTCTCCTGGGGATTATGTATGCTTCAACAGCTCAAGCAGTATAGAAAATGAAAAAAGTTCAAACTTTTCTCTTATCTTATTTCAGTATTTGCAAGTGTTAGTAGTAAGTAAAGATAATAAGAAAAATAAAATATATTAAACCGGCCTCTCTGTTTGCAGGTACGAAATAGAGCTATGCTACAAGCTAATGGAGTTGTCCCACTTACTATTTTCAGTGTTAAGGAAAGAGAGAAAAAAGAGTTTTTAACGAAAAATATTTAATTACCAAATGTTAATATGAAAACCTCAACAATATTTTTAATATATATTAGATAATTGTTCTTTTTTGAAATTTTTCAATATTGATAAGAAAATCGAAGAAATAGTAGGCTAGAAGGCAGTCCTTTCCAGTTTCCACCATTTAAAAAAAAGTTTAAATTTAAGAAATCAGAAAAAAAAAATTCGCTCAAGATAAACTTATAAATATTCCTTATATATCAATTATTTATGTAACAATACCATTGTATTCTTTATTTTATTAAATCTTTTATTAACTTGGGTTTAGGTGATTTGTGTATGTTCAAGTTTTATTTCAGAAAACGATGTATAGTAACATTTTCTAAATCTCTTATTCCAAGAAAAAAAATTATTATTTTCAATGTTAATGGCAATAAAAATCAAAATTGGTGAATATAATTTCTTATAATTTGACGAGAAGAAAATAACTTCACAATCTATAAAGAGTTTTTTTATCCATGACTATTGCTAAAATTTAAGAAATGATATTTCAAAAACACTTATAATGAAGGGAAAACTAATATCATATATAAAAAATATTTATTATCGTTTATAATTATATAATTTTAATATATTTATATTGCATGTGTAATTTACTTTTAATAAATAATGCAAATTTTTTATCAAAATAAGTCTAATACATTTTAAGACACTTATAATATATATNTATATATATATATATATATATATATTACATGCAAAATTACTTTTATATATACGTGCATCTATATTACATAATTCGTTTTCAATACATAGATGATGTAAATTTCTGTTACAATTAAACAAATGAAATGAACTCATATATTAAAAAAATGTAAGAAGAGTTACATCCATCACTACTAAAAAACAAAAAAAGTAAAAAGAGGCCTAAAAAAGAGACCTCAAGAATAAATTGCCAAAAAAAGACCTTGTGAGGCCGATATTAGTATCAATAATTTTTTTAAAACTTTTTTTTTCCAAAGAGAGACCTCACGAGGTCTTCTTTTTTTTAGCCAAATTCGTTGACCAAAAATGCGACCTTACAAGGTCGCTACTTGTTAAAATAAAAAATAATAATTTATTTTTTGAAACCTCACGAGGTCTCGGTTTCTTAGTTAAATTTAATTGATAATATTTTAAAATAAGAGACCTCATGAGGTCTCTTAAATTTAATAAAATAAAAAATAAAAAAATAGTTCTTGAAATAAATTAAAAATTAGAATTAGTAATTACTAAATTAAAATAATAAAAAAATAAAAATAAAAATTAAACCCATGTCTCTTTTCACGTTTGTGAACTAAAAAATAAGCCGTCTTTTTCCCCTTTTGAACTGAAAACAAAAACTCTCGCCATCGCTGTGCTTCCCATCATCGCTATGTCTCTCGCCTCGACTCGCTTGTGTAGCAGTGAGTGATTTCTCCATTTTTATTTTTGTTTTTATTTTTGATGCGATTTCATTATTGATATGTTTAGTTTGTGAGAAAACTTACTGATTTAGCAATTGTTGATCAGTAGAATGAGAAAAGAGAAGTCTTGGAGAAGAAGAATGAAGGAGAAGAGAGAATTGCTCTCTGTGTATTCATGTTTGTTAAAATGTATTTGCTTCTGTACAGAGAAGTATATACTTGTAAAAGGGAAAAGTCCATCTTAACATGGTGGACTGCTATACACCTAATCCCTACACACAACTAATCAACTAACTCATTAATTAGACTCCTAACTAACTCTAACTAACCACTTAATCTTCAATAGTTTGGCTTTTTGTGTTTCATTTCCTGATGTGTTGGGATGATGTGCTGGGAAAATAGTTTGATTTTTGAATTTCTTTGCCTTCTGTTTCAATTTTAGAATTTATTTGTATATTTAATTAATTTTGTGCTAAGTATACCTAAGTTACAATATGTGTCGGGATACTTACTGATTTTGGTGCTTGAAAGAATGATAATAGATGTACATTTAATCTATA
>DF371817.1:0-10129 GCA_000787875.1 Solanum virginianum
GTGACAAACTTGATATCAGAGCACATAGTTCAAGAGTCCTAGGAAGTCTATGAAGTTGTGTCTAGTAGAGTCTTGTTTATGTGTGTTTTGTGTACCACAATTCATAAATAGGAAACTATAGGACAATCAATGGTTACCCTTTTTTGTGATCTGAGTTCGTGCGATAGAGTTGTAAACTCTAGAAATTTCTTTTGACTCGTGCATTATACGATTGTAAATCATGCCTCTAAGACGTGCAGTAACTCAGAGAAATGCCTCAGCTAGCACTGCTGAGAACCCTACTTCAGAGGTGCCTCCAAAATGGAAACGAGGGACCGAGGCTTACCGTCCAGGATCATCGGTGTTCCTGTTACACCTACTGCTCCACCTGCTCCTACTTCAGAGGCTGAATTTCGAGAAGCCATAGCTATTCTTACCCATTTAGTAGCTGGTCAGAATGGGAATCGAGGTTCACCAGCCTCTAGCGCTAGCTCTCAAAAGCCCACGACTGCTTCTAGGCTAAAGGATTTTCTGAGGATTAACCCACCTGTCTACACTGGGTCAAAAGATGAAAAGGACCCTTAGAACTTCATTGATGAGATGTGGAAGATCTTAAAAACCATGCATGCGACTGAGACTGAGGGAGTTGAGCTGGTTGCTTACCAGCTGAAGGATGTGGCCAATGTTTGGTACAATCAGTGGGAAGAGAGTCGGGGAGAAAATGTTGAGCCTGCTACTTGAGATGAGTTTGAAGGTGCCTTTCTCGATCACTTTTTCCCTCAGGAGCTGAGAGAGGCGAAGGTTGAGGAGTTTGTAAACTTGAAACAAGAGGAGTTGACGGTGAAGGAGTATAGCCTGAAATTCATCCAACTATCCAGGTACACTACAGAGATGGTTCCGAATATGAGAGCAAGAATGAGGAAGTTCGGGGTTGACGGTAAAGGAGTATAGCTTGAAATTCATCCAGCTGTCCAGGTACGCTACAGAGATGGTCCCGAATATAAGAGCAAAGATTAGGAGGTTTGCATCTAGGCTAAGTAAGCATGTGAAGAGAGAATGTAAGGCGGCATTGTTAATCCCAGGAATGGATATTTCTAGATTAATGGTTTATGCTCAGGAAACTGAGGAGGACAAAAAAAAGGATAGAGAGGAACATCTGAGAAAGAAGGCCAGGTCAGCGGGGCCTGATTCCAGTCAGCACAAGCAGGGCAAGGGAGATAAGTCCTACTTCCAAAAGAGGTCCTTTAACTATGCACTATCTTCAGCTAGTGCACCGGCTCCTAGACAAAGGCATGATCAAAAATCTCAAGGCCAGCCAAACTTTAGGGCATAGGGTTTGCAAGCCAGCGAGACTCTTGGCTCTAAAGAGAGGCCACCTTACAGGAAATGTGGCAAAATGCATCTGGGATAATGTAGAGATGGAGGGAATGGTTGTTATAAGTGTGTTCAATCGGGTCATTTTTATAGGGAGTGTCCGATGTGGAGCAATACGGCCCAATCCGCTACCACAACACCACCAGCAAGAGGTAACCAAAGAGATGTTGCACTAGTACCAGGTGGAAGGACAAACTGCCTATATGCAATGGGGAATCGACAGGACCAAGAGGATGCACCGAATGTTATGACGGGTATGATTCGAGTCTTTACTTTTGATTGTTATGTTTTGATAGATCTTGGTGTTGCTTTGTCATTTGTATCTCCTTTTGTGGCGAGTAGATTTGAGATTCTCCTTAAGTACTTGCTTGAACGATTTTTTTTTCTACTCCTGTTGGTGAGTTTATTCAAGTCGAGTGAATCTATAGAAACTGTGTGGTATCTATTCATCATAGGGATACTTCTGCTGATTTAGTTGAGTTGGAGATGGTTGATTTCGATATAATCCTTGGTATGGATTGGCTTCATGCCTGTTATGCCTCAGTTCATTGTCGAACTCGAACAGTTAAATTCCAGTTTCCTAATGAGCCTGTTATTGAGTGGAAGGGAGATTTGATTGTGCCAAAGGGTAAATTTATTTCTTACCTCAAGGCCCGAAAATTGATTTCTAAGGGGTGTATCTATCACCTTGTGCAAGTTAAATCAGATGATGTTGAGGCCCCTTCTCTTGAGCCAGTCCCGATTGTAAATGAGTTTCCTGGTGTGTTTTCTGAGGATTTGCCTGGAATCCCTCCTGATAGGGAGATCGACTTTGGGATTGATGTTCTTCCTGACACCAAGCCAATTTTCATTTCGCCATATATGATGGCCCCTGCAGAGTTAAAGGAGTTGAAGGAACAGCTGAAATACTTGTTGGAAAAAGGATTCATAAGGCCAAGTGTCTCTTCATGGGGCGCTCCGATGTTGTTTGTATGAAAGAAGGATGGTTCTTTGAGGATGTGTATCGACTATCGTCAGGTGAATAAGGTGACGATTAAGAATAAGTATCCCCTTCTGAGAATCAATGACTTGTTTGACCAACTACAATGTGCCACTATTTTCTCTAAGATAGACCTCAGATCACGCTATCACCAGTTGAACGTGAGAGAATGTGATATCTCGAAGATGGCTTTTCAAACCCGATATGGTTATTTCAAGTTTTTGGTGATGTCGTTTGGGTTGACAAATGCACCTACAACCTTTATGTACTTAATGAATAGTGTATTTAGGCAGTATCTTGACACATTTGTGATTGTGTTCATCAATAACATTTTGGTGTATTTTAGGAATGAGGAGGAGAATATCAATCATCTCATAATTGCTTTGCAGATGCTCCGAGATCATGAGTTGTATGCAAAGTTTTCTAAGTATGAATTTTGACTCAAATCTATGGTATTCTTAGGTCATGTGGTTTCTGAGGATGGAATTCGGGTGGATACTCAAAAGATTGAGGCGATTAAAAATTGGCCAAGACCAACCTCACCGACTGAGATAAGAAGTTTTCTGGGGTTAGCTGGTTACTATCAAAGGTTCATTGAAGGGTTTTCTTCCATAGCCGCACCATTGACTAGACTGACTCAAAAGAAGGTCAACTTTTAATGATACGACGAGTGTGAGAAAAGTTTTCAGGAGTTAGAGATGATGTTGACTACTGCACCGGTGTTGACCTTGCCCGATGGGACTGATGGGTTTGTTATCTACTACGATGCCTCGAGAGTGGGATTGGGATGTGTGTTGATGCAAAAAGGGAAGGTTGTTGCCTATACTTCTAGACAGCTCAAAGTGCATGAGAAGAACTACCCCGCTCATGACATAGAGTTGGTAGCAGTAGTGTTCGCTTTCAAGATCTAGTGCCACTACTTGTATGGAGTGCATGTTGATGTGTTCATAGACCACAAAAGCCTATAATATGTTTTCACCCAAAAGGAGCTTAACTTGAGGCAAAGAAGATGGCTTGAGTTGCTCAAGGACTACGACATGAGCATTCTCTACCATCCAAGTAAGACTAATATGGTTGCCAATGCTCTTAGTAGGTTGTCCATAGGAAGCACTGCCCATGTGAAGGAAGAAAGGAAAGATTTGGTTAAGCTAATGTGGTTGCCGATGCACTTAGCAGGTTGTCCATGGGGAGCACTGCCCATGTGGTGGAAGAAAGGAAATAGTTGGTCAAAGAGGTGCATAGACTGGCTAGATTGGGAGTACAACTTGAAGAGAATAATAAGGGAGGGTTTAATATTCAGAATGGATTTGCTTCATCTTTAGTGTCAGAGGTGAAAGAAAAGCAAGATCAAGATCCTATTCTATTGCAATTGAAAGATGATGTACATAAGTAGAAGGTTATGGCTTTCGCCAAAGGAGGAGATGGGGTATTGAGGTATCAAGGTAGATTGTGTGTTCTTGATGTTGACAATGTTCGAGAGAGAATCATAGAGGAAGCACATAACTCCAGGTATTCCATCCATCCTAGCTCCACCAAGATGTATCATGACTTGAGAGAAGTTTATTGGTGGAATGGGATGAAAAGGGGTATTGTGAAGTATCCCAATTGTCAGTAGATCAAGATTGAGCATCAAAGACCGAGTGGTTTAGCTCAGAACATCAAAATTCCAGAATAGAAGTAGAAAATGATTAATATGGACTTCATTACCAGCTTACCAAGATCTCGAAAGCAACATGACTTAATTTGGGTAATAGTGGACAGAATGACTAAGTATGCTCACTTCTTGGCGGTCAAGACAACTAACACTGCAGAGAAATATGCCAAGTTGTATATTCGTGAGATTGTGAGGTTGCATGGAGTTCCGTTGTCTATCATCTTGGACAGAGGAGCTCAATTCACCTCTCTATTTTGGAGGTCTTTCCAGAAGAGATTGGGTACTAGGGTGAATCTAAGTACAGTCTTCCACCCTCAGAGAGATGGCCAGGCAGAGCATACTATTCAGATGTTGGAGGATATGTTGAGAGCATGAGCTATTGATTTTAAAGGTATTTGGGATGACCATTTGCCTTTAATAGAGTTTGCTTATAACAACAGCTTTCATTCGAGTATTCAGATGGACTCATATGAGGCACTCTATGGGAGGAGGTGTAGATCGCCGATTGGATGGTTTGAGGTAGGAGAAATAGAGTTGATTGGATAAGACTTGGTCCACCAAGCGGTAGAGAAAGTGAAGGTCATTTGTGAGAGGTTAAGGACTGCACAGAGTTGATAGAAATCTTATACAGATGTCCGAAGAAGAGACTTAGAGTTTGAGATCAATGATTGGGTATATTTGAAAGTATCACCCATGAAGGGGGTGCTGAGTTTTGGGAAGAAAGAAAAGCTAAGTCCAAGATACATTGGTCATTACCGGGTCATAAAGAAAGTGGGCAAAGTTTCATACGAGTTGGATCTACCTTCAGAATTAGCGTTTATCCACCCGATTTTTCACGTTTCTATGTTTAAGAAATGTTTGAAAGATCCACGGTTGGTAGTGCCTGTCGAGAGCGTTGAGATAAAAGATAGTCTAAGTTATGAGGAGATTCCTGTCCAAATCCTTGATCGCCAGGTTCGAAGGTTGAGAAACAAAGAGATTGCGTCTATTAAGGTATTATGGAGGAATCAATTCATAGAAGAAGCTACATAACAATCCCAAAATTTTGTCTACTTGAGTTGAAATAGTGTAAGGAAGATTTTTTTAAAAATGAGTGAGGGATTGTAGTTGCATTTTTTAAATATTATTTTTTTTTAATGCACCATTATGCCTTATCCACCTTATAAGTGGACTAACCAATAATTTTTCTTTATATTACTTTTACATAAATGTTTTCCACTTACATTATTTTTTTTAATAATATGTGTTGTATGCTCCTTTGGAGACGTGAAGAGGCACTTAATGCTTCTATTTAATGAGAGCAGTTTTGCTCATTTTGCATAAGTGAAAAAAAAAAACCAAATACATATCAGCCTCTCTTTATATATAAATGTTGAGCATTCTGCTCTGCGGCAAATAGACAGAAATGAGACATATACATATATAGTATATTATTTACATAATATTTTGAAAGTTTTATTAGCTGAAGGGAGGTGTTTTATTGCGTAGAGTTTAGCCAATTTATTCTTGTAAGTTGCTCATATTTTCTACATCTTTTATAATAAAATATTTTATATAAATGAGTTTATTTTCATGTACTTTTACGTACTTTATTATGAGAATATTATTTATAACGCATTAAGAAATTATTTTAAACATGTAAAAGTTAAATCGAAAGACCGTACATGTTACTTTACTTACTTGAATAAAAGAAGTTGTCTACTGTATGAATATTACTTGTATAGATATTATATCTTCAAATTTAGATTCTATATGAAATTAAGTTGGGATTAATATGACAATTTGAAGATACTTGAGTCTTAAAATATGATAGTATATTATACTTGAGAAATTATAAACATATTTATACGACGTGATGAGTAAAAGTTAAGAGTCCAAATGAACGTTTGAATTGAGTCGAGCATGATAAGATTACTTGATTATTGAGTTGATTATATTTGAGTACTTATATATGTGATTGAATGAATTGATGAACCTTTGAGACGAATTGAGATAACTCTATGAGGTTGAGGATGAGTTGATTGATGGAGTATTGAGGATTGAGTTACATGATGATTTGAGCATGTTTATGTCTTGGGAGGAGTATTGAGCACCAAGCGGTGAGCGAGGACACTTTTACTTTAACTCCCAGAACTACGTTGCCAGCGTAGGATAGTCATACAGCATCATTCTGGTAACTTATCTCGCAAGTGGACATTTACCCTAGATCCAAGAGAGAGTTGATCATCCTACGTCGTGGCATGTATAGGACGGGCGTGGCAACAATGCCGATTCGTTGTACATCACCTAACTTATGGTGGTGGGAGGTATGTCGGTTAAGAGAAACTCCTAACCAACTTTGATTGAACATGACATTTACAAATTTGAGTTTACTTTCACTATGCATATATATAGTTTGAATGTATGAAATGTACTAAACTATTATATACTGAGCTGAGCGTGAGTTGAGGAGTGGAGGTGAGTATTCTTGAGCTTATTATTATTATTATTATTATTATTATTATTCCGCACACCGCTGAGATTCGGATTGTACACCTCAGAGTTGGTGAGCTCTCCTTACATTCCGGAGAAGCCCTTTTTACCTTCTGTCTTTTATTGAGTATTATTTTCATTTGAGGTGTCTATGGCCTATCATGGCACTTTCTGGATTGTTGATTAGAGGCTTCATAGACTTTGAGGGGGTGATTTCTTAAAAAGTATTATATAATTTCAAACCTTGTTCTCTTGAAACAGTGAATGAGTTTTCATTAATAATATTATATCTATTTGGGTTATTTCTTCCGTTGTTGAGCACGATGTGATGATGAGGCCAAGTGGTTCGCTCGGAGGTTAGCAATAATCTTCGTGTGTCAGCCACACCAAGAGTACCCTCCCAGGGCGTGACAGTTTTGACCATTTTTCCTTAAAGGAATAATAATAATAGATAGATTTATTTATTTTTCTGATCAAATTTAAAGCTTCAAATTCTATCTGAATTCTAACTATTTACTGTCATTGATAGAATTACCTAACTAGATAAAGTCTTATCAAGATAGTTCACACTATGCTCTTATTTATAGGCCTCTCTTTATGTTCTAATTCGTTACTCTCTACACATAATTTCTTGTTTTTCTTTTCCTCTAGTTGTTGATATTTCTTGATTTCTTATCTTTGTTTGTTTCCCCTAAAAACAAAAAAGACAAGATTATGAAGTATAAATCTAAATATCAAGATCAAACTTGTTATCCTAGAACAACTTCAGAAGAAAGAATGAGTAGACAATCTTACAGGCAAAGGCAATGCATTAGAAAAAATCAGAAATGTAAGATTTCTTTTCATTTTCAAAGATCAAAATCTCTTATATATTTTTTTTGTGTGTGTGTGAGTGTGTGTGTCTAATATGATAATATATGTATTTTATAGCATTAATTCTTATATAACTGATCTACAAAAATAAGAAAAGGTACACGAACTATAAGATCACTGTCGTGGATGCATAAACAAAAAATTTTATTTTTATCTGATGTTTGGTTATTTGATTGTGGATCACAACAAATAGATAATGTTTCTAATTTAATTTTATGTCAGAACTTGCTTGTGTTATACAAAGACGAATCTTCTTTTGTTCACTTTTATTATTTTTCTTTTATTTCTAAAATGGACGGGGGTGGGGAGGTGGGGGCGGAGGGAGGAACACATACATTAGGGCAGAGCTATATAATTCAAAGAGTATTCAAGATATATAATCAAAAGAGAGTTCAATTGAATTTCTTTATTAAATTTTTTGGATAGAGATTTATCAATATATTGAATAAATGATGTAAAACATGAAAGTTCGATAAGAACAACATCAAAAGAAAAAAAAAAAAAGAGAAGAAAATTTAAAAAAAAAAATTAATTAATCAAAAAAAGTTTTTTCATCTTGCATCACATTTTATGCATATTTTATTACAAGATTAATTTTATTGATTTTATTTTATAAGTATATTTTAGCTTGTTAATTTTTCAATTCTAATTGTATTTACTTGCTATTAACTTTTATTGCTATTAATCGATATTTAGAAATTAATTTTCTCTTCTTCTTTAGGGGTTTGGCGGGCAGTAGAAGTAATTCCTTTATGGAAGAAGGAATTTGTCCTAAAGATAAGCTCATTCAGATCCTGGGAAAATATTTTGGGTTACAAAGCTGATACATTTTGAAAAAATATTTAGTTGGGATGATTCAACTGGTGAGAAACATTTCATGATGCCAAGAATAAAATTTCATAACTTGCCATCACATTTTGATACTTTGGAGCCAAACCCTAATATCTACATTGACGAAATTGACTGGAATCCAGAAATTGATTCAAAGTTACTTGAGGAGTTGGAATTGACATTATTAATGAAAGAGGAACAAAAAGATTTGATTACTGTTAGGACACCAATTGAGGAAATCATATTCCTACAGGTTGGGATATTGATGATGATGATATTTATAAAAATGGTTTAATTAATTGGTCTCATTGTGGGCAGCAGCAGAGTCAGTATTTTCGTCAAGAGTTTTCATACTTTTAGACCATGGGTGACTGATTTTTGTATCAAGGGTGTTCAATAATTGATATATATCAAAATATCTATATTTAACCTATATATTCGAGAAAAATTTTCCGACGAAGGGTGTTCATCTGACCAACCTAGGGTGAATGTAGCTCGGCCCTGATTGTGGGTGATCATAGCAATTTTGGAGAAGGTGCTAATATCTCAACCCCCGTCGTAACAGAGGGCACACAGATAAAGGATGAACACGAGGGACTGCCATTAAAATTTTCGAGCTCTATTGGTTTGAATTAAAAAGGCACCGTAGTTCTATCAAATGTAAAATTTTCTTTTAATGATGTATTTGCTTGTTCATTAGGATGAACTTGGATTTTTTGAGATTTTTTGCACTTTGTTAGAATGTAATATTATCTCTTTAAACCTAAATTGTAAAATGATTAAGATTGAGATCTTTTTATCTTTTTTTTTTTCCACTTTCTGAAAATATGATTTTCTTTTTCTCAAAATGTAATAACAAGTAGCATAATTCAATTTTCTATAAGTTGTTTTCAATAATTTTTATGAGTTAATTAAATCTAGTTCAAAGGTATGCCCTTTTCTCTTAAAATTCGCTTAATCTAATACACCTCAACATTGTGTTTCCATTTTTTTGAATTTTTTTTTCAATAATTTTCTCTGAGTTAGTAAATTATAACCAAGATTCAGTTCAACAAATATATTTTTTTCTTTTAGAATTTGCTTGTGTTTCAATTTAACCCATCTCAACATTGTGTTTTACTTTTTCCTATTTTATCATCAAATTTCAACCACTGAAATTTTTATTATTATTTTTTTGCTATAAGGAAAAAGTACAAAGAATCATAGTAACAAAACATATTTGTTCGCTATGTATGATAAAAATTTGAAGGAAGGTGAAAGAACTAGTGTTGGTCTTAGTTTAGGGTGACTTATGCTTGTGATCTTAATTGCCCCGTTTTTACTGGCTTAGATCCTTGTAGATTGGTGTAGCAAACTTAAATCTGATAGTTGGTTCTTAGCTATGTAGTGACCTTTCTCTAATAAAGATCGTATCCATAATTTCTCGATCTTATGGCTTGTGAGACATGCTAGTGACATGAAGTTCAATTTGCAGTCAGTGTTTGGGGCTAGGCTTAGATGATTGTATTGATCTACTTAGTATAGATGGTATTTTATAATGACTTCTGACAACAGTTTGATATGGGCATTCTCAGTGCCCACGGTTATGTTTCTATTAAGTATCTGAATTCAAATTTCGACCTCCACTACTTAGATACGAGTAACTAGATTTGAGCTCTAGCCTCGTTCTATAGATTCTCTAGGAGAATATTTGAATTTGAGTTCCAGTCTCGACTCTACTGATACTTTCGGCATGCATCCAGTTCAAGATCCGGCCTTGGTACTCTCTATCACTATCGGTTTGGGATAAGGTTCTAGTTCTACGGTCTTAGATTTTAGATTTGTAGGTTTCAAATTGCTAAAACCCACGAATAGGGTTGGAATTTTTCCCGTTTATTATGAACAAATAAAAGCATATTTATACAAGAGTGAGATGGGCTAAAATAGGAAAGAGAATATACAGCTACCATAACCTACAGCTACCATAT
>DF371806.1:12348-22772 GCA_000787875.1 Solanum virginianum
GACAAATTCCAAGTGGGACCACTCTATTTCCCTTCAAGAACCACAAGTTATAACCCTTTCACTTTGGTCCCCAAACTTTTCTTGCATGAGCCAATTAAGGACAAGCAAAAATACAGTTAAAGACATACGAATCCTAACAACCTAAGTTTTTTTAAAAAATTCTACTTGAGTCCCCAAATTTTCCAATAAATGTTACCTTTGTCCCAAATTTTATAGTGGTTCCAATACACCACAATACGAATTCTAACATTTTAGTTGGTTCGATAATGAAGAAAGATATTCCCCTAGAACTAATAAGAATCAGTCAGGCAGAAGACACCCTCCTACATCTCATTGGCTCAGTGATGAAAGTAGATAATTTGCCAAAGCCACCAGAGCTAGAAGAATCAATGGGGATCTTCCTGCCTGGCCAAGAAGTGATCTCATTCACCCTTTCTACAATCAAAAGGGACCCAAGTGGATCTGGGTACCCAAATCTCACCTCTATTAATTGTGCAAAACGAAAGCAGTGGTACTTGGATAGCATGCTCCAGGCACACGATAGGTGATGAATATAACTTCCTTCTACTGAGTGATTTCTAAGGCGAAAATGTTGGCTTTGGAAATAGAAAACAAGGCAAAATTAAAAGCATTGGAAAAGTGGGACCTTCTATGTCCCAATGCATTGAAAATATGTACAAGGTGGATATCAATTATCCATGTCAACCAGAGATGAAGTGTTTGAGCACCATGAGTGATGCATCCTTACTATGGCACAAAAGGTTAGGATATATCAGCTTATCTCCATTTAATAAATTAATCCTCAAGGAACTGGTTTTGGGACTGCCCGAAGGAAAAATCAGTGAAGATCAAGTGTGTGGAGCATGTGCTCAAGGTAAGCATACCAGGAGAAGTTTTTAATCAGTAAGGTTGGTTAGCACCAATGGACCTTTGGAACTGGTTTACATGGATCTCTGTGGACCCATGAGAGTACTCAGCAGAGGCAGTAACATGTATGTTTTCGTTCTTGTAGATGATTACTCAAGATTCACTTGGACCTTCTTTATAAAAACCAAAGAAAGAAATGTTTGATGTGTTTGTTATATATGCTAAAAATGTCCAAAATAATTTGAATTTCCAGTTGAAGAGCTTGAGAATAGACCATGGTATAGAATTTGAGAACTCGTTCCTCACATTCTATGTTGAAAATGGGGTGACTCACAACTTCTCTGCCCCGAGAACTCCTCAACAAAATGGGTTTATGGAAAGAAAGAACAGATCTTTGGAAGAGATAGATAGAAGAACCATACTAATAGGTTGTGACCTTCCGCAAAGCTTCTGGGCTGAAGCTGTGAACACCGCCTGTTACCTCATTAATAGATGTATGATCAGACCTATCTTGAATAATACCCCTTATGAACTACTTAAAGGTAAAAAACTAAACCTAACATATCTCTGTTCCTTTGGTTGTATCTGCTACGTTCATAATAATGGAAAGGAGGCTGTGGGCAAGTTTGATGCCAAAAGTTATGAATGAATCTTCATTGATGTACTCTTCTCATAGCAAAGCTTATAAAGTATACAATAAAAAAAACCAGATGCATAGAAGAAAGTGCACATGTTATATTTGATGAGGCCAATCAAGGGGCCGAGAAAGTTTTGCAGGAATAGGTACAAACAAATGACACAACTGACAGTCGAAAATAGTCAGATGATGAGGTTGACAAGGAACATGGTAGTGAACCAAGATCATTAACTACTGGCGATAGGGAGAGAGTGGTGTCACCCCCTACGACAGTCACTCCTCAGAGTGGAGATGATGCATCAAGAATGCCTCACCTAAGTGAACTTGGTCCCTCTGCTATAGGCAGAATTAGTTCTGTGCCTGAAGATGTAGGACACAACTAGAAGCACAAGAGTTTACATCCTCTTGAGAACTTGCTAACACCCTTAGATTCAGGCATCTCTACCAGATCAAAGCTTAGAAACATGTGTGCCTACTCTGCATACGTGTCTCTGGTTAAACCTAAGAATGTGAAAGATGCCCTTCAGGTTGAAGAATGGATATCCACTATGCAAAAGGAACTCTTACAGTTTGAGCGAAGCAAGTTGTGACACCTGGTTCATCTCCTGAACATCGAATCATCATCGGTACGAAATAGGTCTTCAGGAACAAGCTGGATGAACAAGGAATGGTCACAAGGAATAAGGCCAAATTGGTGGTGTAAGGGTATAATCAAGAGGAGGGCATTGACTATGATGAGACCTTTGCTCTTGTTGCTCGCATCGAAGCTATTTGTATGCTTATCGACTTTGCTGCTTATATAGAATTTAAACTATATCAAATGGACGTCAAGAGCACATACCTTAATAGGTATTTGCAGGAGGAAGTAAATATCAAACAACCTCCTGGCTTCAAAAGCCATGAGCACCCTGACTATGTGTACAAACTGGACAAAGCTCTTTACGGACTGAAATAGGCTTCTAGAGCATGGTATGACTGGCTGTCCAATTTTCTGCTGAATCATGGGTACTCAAGTGGAATAATTGATAAAACCTTTTTTCTGAAGAAAAGAGGTACTCATTTACTCATTGTGTAGGTCTATATGGATGAAATCATCTTTGGTGGAACTGAAGCTTCTCTAGGCAGAGAATTTGCAAAATTCATTGGGAGTGAGTTTGTGATGAGTATGATGGGAGAACTTAATTTCTTCTTAGGGCTGTAGATGCATCAGGGATAGATGGGCACTAGTATTCATCAGCAGAAATTCATAAAAGAGCTTCTCACTAAGTTCAGAATGAAGGATACAAAGGAAGTGATACTCCTATGGCTACCACTACAAGGCTTGATAAGAATGAAGAAGGAGTAGATGTAGATGAGACCAAGTTCAGAGGGATGATTGGATCACTTCTGTACCTGAGTATTAACAGACCAAATATAGTTTTTAGTATAGGGATATGCGCTCGATTTCAGGCTAAACCCAAGGAATCGCATCTCAAGGCTGTTAAATAGATTCTCCACTATCTAAAAAGATCCACAGACTTAGTTCTCTGGTACCCAGCCAGCTCCTTATTTGATCTTATCAAATTTGCTGATGTTGACAATGCAAGCTACTCTGTGGGCAGAAAAACTACCTCAGGAATGGCACATTTCTTGGGATCTTGTCTAGTATCAAGGGCCACCAAGAAACAGAACTCAGTTGCCTTGTCAATGGCAAAAGCTGAATATTTGTTGCTGCTTTCTGTTGGGCTCAACTCCTATGGATCAAACAACAACTTGCTTATTTTGGAATTCTAGTGGAATGCATTCCCATTATGTATGATAACACCAGTGTTGTGAACATAGCCGAGAATCCAGTTCAGCACAAGTGCACCAAACATATCAATGTGAGGCACCATTTCTTAAGGGATAATATGGAGAAAGGACTTATTGAAATGGTTTTTTTGCAAAACAGAGGATTTGGTTGCTGACATCTTCATCAAAGCCCTGAGCAGGGAGCAGTTTGAGCAGAATTGCCTCCACTTAGGGTTAATCGGGGTGTTCTAACTTGATAACTTCTCTCCCTTTGACTCTTAACTTGATCGTTAAACACTGTACAATCATTCTAACTTGACTAAGCTTGCAGGTTTTGACTAAGCAAATTGTTGGAGGACACATCAACTGGGAACTGATGATATTACCCTTAGTGTCTATTGCTAGGAGTGAGGCATCAAGTCAGGGGGAACTGGTCTTCACATGCTGATGTATCAGGTACGTGTCAGCTCTATCACCTTCATAATTTTAAAGAATACATATCCAGTGAAAAGTTATTTGTGGCTCTCACTTGGTTCCATCTATCTGGTTCTCAAATTAGCGGGAAGGCCTACATCTTTAAAATGGGCAATGGTCACCATTCTTTGGGATCCCAACAGTTGTGCCGGTTGTAGTGTCAGTACACATCTTTTCAATCCAAACCTGGTGTTTGCTCTAACTCTTAAGAAAGTTCCTTTATATCAACTGTGTGCTCACATATTACTCACATAAAACCCTTTCTTCAAAGTCGCTAAATCTTCTCCACAAGAAATCTCAAAAATATGGCGTCCCTAGTAGATTACTCTAACACTGTCTCTAATGCCACTGCCCCCTCACCGTCACAGGACCTTTCTCATGAGAAACTACACTCATAACCCTCCATCCCCAATCAATCCCCACTACTGTCCCCTCCACCAGCTACTACAAATAAACCCCCTCGCTTTTCTCCTTCACCATCTCTGGACTTGCCTCCCTATCAGCCACACTTCTTGCTGTCCAAACCTTACTATTTATATGTTCCCCTGCCGGTTCCTGACCCTCATCCCTCTCTTCGATGGCTTATTAATGAACCCTCATCATCCTCCATAGACACACCCCTTCTCCGGGTCGTATCACCTCCGCTTGGGTCTCCACAGCCCTCAGTCGCCCCTCTTCCATAGTGCCTTCGTCTGCACCTGAGCCCGATGACTCTGAGGATAACATTCCCTTAGCTCGGGTCCATCGAAGCACCATCCGTTGCCTAGCTCCCTCGCCTACGTTTCTACAGCCTGCTGTTCCTCATCCTCGTGGTCCACTTACTCGAAGCAGAAAGCACGTGCTCGACGCCCCTACTCCATCGTCTAGCCACAAAAGGGTCCATCCAGGTAAGATTGCTACTTCTCTTTCCTCTCCTATTTGTGTTCCTTCCTCCCCTGATGATACCCCTATACTTGGCTCTCCATCTGCTCTCCCTGCCTCTATATATGGGAAAAAACATATAGAAAATTTTAATAAGTTGGGCAAGGAGGCTTATTTCGGGTCACGAGGGGGGGTACTTAGAGGCCGGGCGATCCACTCTGGAGTGCGCGATTATCCTGTGATTATGTAACTGTGTGACAAACTAGCCTTTGAAGGGTGGCTTGACTTGCTTTGTCGTACTAGTACACCGGTGTTTGAGGTTGAGATGGTTGAGTTTTACACAAATTTGGGTTTTATCGCTGGGGATGTAGCTACTTCGAAAGTGTGTGGGATTGATATTTTGTTTGATAAGGTTAAGCTTGGGGAGATTTTGCATATTTCTATGATAGGACTAGCGGAGTACACCTGGTTAGAAGACTCAAGGTGTTTGCTGACTTCGAAGTTCATGAAGGGGAGGGTTACTGATGTCGCTTGGAAGGTGTATAAGATGAAAATGCTACCCTTCTTGAAGCTACTGTTTGAGGTAGTGCACAAGGTGATCCTGCCTAGGGGTGAGCGTAGGTATGAGGCCACATTTTGAGACATGGGTATTGCCCATGCGATTGATCTTTAGGAGCCTGTTGACTGGCCTTCTCTGATTATGCAGCATATGGCTCGCAGTGCTGATCTAGCTGAGGGTCCTCATCAACTAGCCTATGGTAACCTACTCACTCATGTGTTTCAGGCTTTCAAGGTTCCCCTTAGTGCTAAGAGGGCCTTGACCAAGAAGGATATGATTGATCGCCACATTGCCCTAGAGTGTCAGGTTGCTCCTCTTGTTGTTGTTGTTGTTGTTGTTGTTGTACCTGTTCCACCATGGACCACTAGCTCCATTACTCAGCTTATGCAGGAACTTCGTAAGGCTCAGACTGTACGGGCTCATGAAGCTAGGATTGATGAACTTCAGGACCAGCTTGGTGCCTCTTAGGCTGAGGTTACCCGACTTAAGGACCGATTCCTTCAGCAGCAGGTGGATTTCCTTCTTAAGCTCCTAGGCGCAGGCTCTTCCCTACCTCCACCTTAGTCACTCCTTTTCTTTGTTATCCTTTTTTTTTGGTTTCTGCCATAGATAATATTTTTTTGGATGTGTATAAGTTTTTTTGTGGATGCTTATGCGAGCGTTGGTGCTTGCTTGATATTTTTGTTGTGGATATCTGTTTTTCTTGCTATGCTGTGTTACTCTGGGCTTTATGGATGGCTAATATCCTCAGTTTTAATGTTGTTGTGTTTTCTATTGTTCGTGGTCTTTCGCCTGCTGTTTTTTCTTGATTCTATGACTTGTGCTACTACTTGCTGTCTTTTGTGATGTCAACAGGGGGAAGTTATCTATGCCTACAGGTTTGCCATCATCAAAAATGGGGAATCTGTTAGGATCTATGCAAGCATGTCTATACTATTTTCATGATGACAAGCACAAGCCAGAAACAGTTTAGAGGAACCAGGTCGTGTGTATGTGCACTATTGGAGCTAAGTAGAATCCGAATTGAAGTTGAAGCGTTACTTATGGGAACAAAATAAATATAGGATACGAAGAAGGAAATAGCTTTGGAAAAGGACTCTTTTATGGAAAAGAATGACGTGTCCATCTCAAGAAAGGAGTCCTACTAGGAAATTCTTTAGGGTGCAGTATAAATACATTCATCATTCCTAGAACACTTAGCTTTTGCAATCTAAAAATGGCTAGAGCATTCGGAAAAAGCATGGGCACTTGGTGAGAGCACTCAAGCAAGATCTAGAGTTAGGTTTTCTTGATTGTTCAAGTTTGTTTGACAATATTCTTAGAGTCTTTGTTTAGAGACAAAAATTGTAAGAAGTTATGTTTTTCTTGTGAGAGTTATTGCTTGAGAGTGGGTTTGACTCTTGAGTGTTGAGTGTGTTGGAAGACGTTGTAAGTTGAACATTGCTCGTTTGAAGTTAGTGAAGTTGTTAAAATCCTACTAGTGTAGGTAGTGGTTGTTTCTCCCTTGAGCAAGGAGTTTTTCCACTATAAGTTGTTTGCCTTTTGATTACTCCTTTCGCAAACAAGTTAGTACTGATTGTTGAACCTGGTTCACTAGAAATTAGGGGGCACTAATCCTTTCACTCATTCTAATCCTAATGTTGATGATGGTTGTGTGTTCAAATCCATGTAGTGAATAGCCGTGTAGATCTGTCGAACCCATGTACTTGAGGTCCAAAATTTGAACCTAGAACCTAGAAATTCATATCTGGAGCTCTTCAACAACTGCTTTGTGTTCAGGTAGGATAAATTTTCTTAACTGAGTAGTTAGATCTAGCTTTATGTATATAATATCTTATAGATTATCGAAGAGGTCATGCATAAGTCTGGCACAAAGTTTAAAAAAAGGGGCAAGCCCGGTGCACTAAAGCTCTCGCTATGCGCAGGGTTCAGGGATGGGCCCAACCACAAGGGTTTGTTGTAACTTGTAAGTAGCCTTATCTTGCATTTCTGCCAGAGGCTGTTTCCAAAGTCAGAATAATTGAATTTGTGGTAGATTGTGATTAAGCCAATGATGGACTTGACTAGTTTTTATTGAACTTATGGTGCTGGCTTGGAGTTATCCTGGGGAACAAAATTGTAGATGATCGGGATAGGATTAGAAAGTATTTGGGAAGGAATCCTTAAGAGCTGGTGATGGTTTTATTGTTTTCAGTTTATATTATATGTGCTTGTCAACTGCTTCATCAGTACAATATGCATAATATATGATTGGGAAGAAAGGAAAAGACATGATTTGAAATGCTGAATGAAGGAAAAGGCATGATTTATAAATCGAGTTAATAAAGAAAAAATTATGCAAAATATCCTTTGAGAAAAATTATTTATATAAAAAATAGTTCACCTTTTTTTTTTTTTGGTTAAAATGGTCCTTCAATTATTTTGTTGAGACTAGATTCACTGCACGTGTGTTGCACGTGATAGTCTAATATATATATATATATTTTTTGGTAAACTGTGAAAATTACTATAACAGTCAAATAGTTACACCTAATGAGCACTACATATAGAGATTAAGCCATTTCATCTACTCCAATCTCTATAGCCTCAATCAACCACATCACTAATTACAAAATTTTTGAATCAAATATCTACCTCTACTAGTTTTCCTAGATTGTTTCAAGTAATCTATCCTCTCTGTGATTTCCTTCTTGATCAGTGCAAAAGCCATCTGTGTATCAACAAGTGCCCCTCTGAACTACTTCCAATTCCTTGCTTTCCATGTATGGTATATCATGGCTCCCAATACTGCAGTTGCCAACAAGTCTAATATTGAGATGCCTACAACAGTGAAATATCATCTATACTTATATATGTTATAATATATCGCGAGAATTGTCTACATACTCCATTTCACCTAAATTAACCGCAACATTATATCCGTACTATATTTATTTGCTATTAAGGATATGCATTGAACAGATAGTGTGAATGGATGTTTCCGAGTCATCAAATATAAGTTTGTAAATAATACTCTATTATGATCGAGTAGTTGATTGTAATAAGATTTATAAAACTTGGGGCCGCAACTTTAGATATTATGTAATTTTTCTAGAAGCAATGTTTGGGATCCGTATTTACGCTATCCAGAAATATAAGTTAACTTTTAGTAATTCCAAGTCACTTGTATCATAAGTATCAATAACTAAGTCTACACGATTGTTGCGCTTACTTGTTCATTTTCTTATTATTTTGGCACCGCACAACAATATATGAGCACAAAATTATGCTTCTGTTTCTTTATTTGTTGTCTTTATTCAGCCTGATTGTAACCTCTTTGTATTACCTGTGTATAGTTTTGTCAGACCCAAAAAATTATTTGGACAGTGTTGATTTATAGTTGCTGCCATGTGTTGTTGTTATAACAGAATTTTAATTGTAATTTTAATGTCAGACATGCTATTGCATAGTTTTGCAGTTGACTATTAGATAAGCTTTCATTCTTTGTATGGTGGATCAAGCACTTTTGCAGTGTATAAACTACAAATCTCTGTCACAGTTTATTCGTCAAATATTGAATCCTCTTTTGGGCAAGGTCCAGATACATCCAATCGACGTACCTCTTAGGCAGTTTAATGAGTACTCCAAATTAAAAAAATGCACATAATTATGGGTTATATTTAGCATTATTGAAATATATTCCTGGACATTTAGTTTGCAGGCGTAACTATGTATGATTTAGATACATTGCATTCATCGGACAAATCCTGCAAGTGATAATTTATGGAGGATTATGCAAGAGCCTTATATTACTTTTGAAGGATTTATACAACTGTTTTTCAAACCAATGAAACCTAGGATGTGAAATAAAAACTCAATCATCGGTTATCGTTGAACTGTTAGAATAAAATATTAGAACATTTAGTTCTCTTTGAGTATATGTTATTCGGGTATGATATAGTTGATTGAATTGTTGTAAATCTTTGCAAACAGGATTGAGATAATTGAATTATGTGCAAACTAACAATTTTTTTTTTCAAAAGAGCCAAAATTCACCAATGGCCAAGCAGAAGCTAATTTGTGATTTTACATTTGTACGGAGATGTACCCTGTGAAAGCCTTGGTTCTGTGCAAACCAAATCGACGTATACACAGTGAAGTTGAGCAGCTATATGATGGGTGTGGGAGCAGATGTAATTTGCCATGATGGACCAGCATAGAACAAAGACGATGGAGCTTACAGTGGTTAATGGTGGCGCGAAATATACTATTTCAATATTGGAGTGTGTTATACAAAAGAAGGAACAATGTTGGCTTGGGAAGTGAACTAAAAAATGTATATAGAATAACACAGTCCAGATGCAGGCATGGAGACAAAGGAGGTGCGCTAGTATAAAAAATGGTAACAAAGCATTCCTTTTCTCTTTACGCAGAAGTTGGATTTCTAATGGGAGACAAAGTTTGGGAAAAAGTTGAGAGGTTGCATCTGTTGGGAGAAGTTGTATTTGTTGGAAAATTTGTGGACATTCACACGGCTGTAGTGTGAAGTTGGCGACTTTTCGTAGCATGGGGAAGGAGAAATGGTATTGGTTTTTGAAATCAAGCTCAAGGGATAGACTACAATCACCCACTGTTCTTGTCATCACCTGATGTGAGTGACATTCAGATAATTGCTTTCCAACTAACATGTATTAAAAATTAGACACAATACATAAATTGACCCCTTAACTTGGAGCGAAAGTTTAAGTTGGAACTCAAACTTTCAAAGTGCACAAATAAGCATTTTAACTTGCCCATTTTTTATCAAGTAGGCACAACTGTCCAACAACCCATGTGAGTGAGATACATCCATGGAAGTAGTATTAATTATGTGCATTAATAAATTACAGTCCTAAATTTTATTGCTCACTCCGCTGTGTGGACCCCAACAAGTGGTACCAGAGCCTGGTCTAGGTTCACGGCAATGGAGGTAAAGACAAGCAAAATGATCAACCTGAACAGTTCAACTACCGTGTATGGAGAAGCAAAATGAAGGATCTTCTCATGATTACGAAGATGCACTTGTCGGTATTCTCTATCGTTAAACCGGAAGGGATGTATGAAGATGAGTGGGTGTTTGAGCATGAACGAGTTTATGGATATATTCGACACTTTGTCGATAACAATGTTTACAATTATATTTGTAACGAAACTCATGTCAGAACACTGTGAAACAAGCTGGAGCAATTGTATGCTTCAAAGACCGGCAACAACAAATTATTTTACTTAACCCAGTTG
>DF371803.1:1198-15079 GCA_000787875.1 Solanum virginianum
GATTGGATTGAGATAGTTTGATTGGATAGATTATTTTATGAGCATTGAGTCATGGGAGAAGTATCGAACACCGAAAGAGTAAGAGTTAGTCCAATTTGCACTCGTCAAACTACGTAGTCAAGCATAGGTAAGGATCAGGACCACCATATCACCTTATGATGAGGTCCCCTCTAATTAGAAGTCCTTAAAATCAATAGAGGACTTATAGATATGCTATCTCTATTTGGACTTGTCCTTATGGTTTTTATTTGTTATCTACCTAGCAAGTACAAAACAATTGTGGTAACTTTCTTGCTTTAGATAGACATTTGACATATTGATTGATTTCTATATTGAGTTGATATTCTTTCTATATTATTCTACCTATTTTTTATTTCACTCAGCTATTTTACATACCAGTACATTCTAAGTACTGACGTCCCCTTTTAGACTGCATCGTATTATGATGTAGATACGCAGGATAGAGGTCATCAGCAGGTAAATCGTTGAGGACCGTCGAATGTTCAACAGATTGGTGAGCCTCCCCTGCTTTAGAGGATTCATTTCAATATTTTTCATCATGCTTTAGAGTTTAGAACTACTTACCTTTTATTTAGATTGAGGTAGCCATGTGTCTGTCGTCATTGGCATCGCATAATAGTGAAAGAGGCTTCATAGACTAGAGTCGGATGTTGATTGCTGAGATTGTGAGCTAGTTCTTTCTACTAGCCTTTCAATTATGTTATTACTTTGAGACTAGATGATAGATGTGCCCGTTTACATTCTGCTAACTTTCGCTGATTAGTAAAATGATTGACTGAATGAATGTGATAATGTCAAGTGGTTCGCTTGGGGACTAAAAATAGTCTCTAGGTGTTGGCCACATCTTGGGTCCCCTCCCGGGGTGTGACAAACTTGGTATCAGAGCATGAGTTCAAGTATCCTAGGGAGTTTATGAAGCTGTGTCTAGTAGAGTCTTGTTTATAGGTGTGTTTTCGACCACACTTGATAAACAGGAGACTATAGGACATTTGGAATTGTTTCTCTTTATTCATGTTCTAAATTGTGCTATAAAGTTATACTCTATGAAAATTATATTCTAATTTGTGCTTTGTACGTTGCAAAATTGTGATCATGCCTCCTAGAAGAGCCATTAGATGTAGAGGACATCCCGCCAGACAGAATGTCAATCTACCTGAGCCTTAAGGAAATGAAGTGCCCAGGGATCAACCTATCCCTGTTGTGTAGCACCCGCAAGATGAGGTCTCCACTGCTTAGCTTCGTCAGGCTATCTAAACTCTAGGACAGGCTGTCACAACATCTGCTGCGAGACAAGGAGCGGCCCGATAGGATGCCCATGACACTTCTAGAGTCGGGGAGTTCTTGAGGATTAATCAGCCTAAGTTCATAGGGTCTGCATCCACTGAGGATCCTGAGAACTATGTGGAGGAGCTTCAGAAAGTGTTCCAAGTGCTGCATGTGGTGGATGCTGACAGAGTGGAACTGGCTGCTTATCAACTAAAGGGGTGGCTAGATTGTGGTATGACCAGTGGAATAAGGGTAGAGGGGAGGATGCCCCTGTGATAACTTGGGCTTTGTTCGAGGAAGCTTTCTTGGGGCATTTCTTCCCAAGAGAGAGGAGAGAGATGAAGGTGAGAGAGTTATTGAACTTGAAATAGGGCTCTACGACTGTACAGGAGTATGAGCTGAAGTTCACACAATTATCTCGCTATGCTTCGGATATGGTTGCTGACATGAGGGGAAGGATTGGGATGTACGTTGATAGGTTGAATAGAGGGCCAAAGAGAGATAAGAGGGGAGCTATGCTCGTGAGTGACATGGATATTGAGAGATTGGTAACTTTTATGCAACAAGCTGTGAGGAGAGGCAGCATCATAGAGAAGAGTTCAGAAGCAAGAAAGCTAAAACATCTAGCCATGAGATTGGGAAGAAAGGCAATAGGAATCGATTTTCAGCACCATCATCTGCTAGTGCACCTGCACCTAGAGTCAGAAATGATCAGAAGTCCTATAATGTTGGAGTTGTGGGTCCCAATCCTAAGGTAGTGTGGCTCAAGGTTCATTGGGTAACCGAGCATGTGGCAAGTGTGGTAAACTGCACTTGGGGAGATGTTGTGAGGGGAGTGATATATGCTACAAGTATGGCCAAGCCGGTCACTACTAGAGAGATTGTCTGAAGTGGGCTGACCCGGCTCAATCTTTTGCACCAGCCCTACCAGCTAAGGGGAATCAGAGAGGTACCACTTCAGCCACAAGCGGAGTTGCAAATCATTTGTATGCCATGGGCAGTCGACATGATCAAGAGAACTCCCCAGATGTTGTGACAGGTATGATTCGTGTCTTTTCTATTGATTGGTATGTGTTGATAGATCCTGGTGCCACATTATCTTTTGTAACTCCTTATGTGGCCAGTAGACTTGATAAAACCCCTAAGAATCTTCTTGAACCCTTTGATGTTTCTACTCCCGTGGGTGAGTCTATTCAGGCTGAGAGAATCTATAGAGCTTACGTAGTGTCCATCCATCATAGATCGATCTGATTGAGTTAGATATGATTGATTTTGATTTGACCTTGGGCATTGATTGGCTTCATGCCTGTTATGCCTCCATTGATTGTAGAGCCAGAACCATTAGATTCCAATTTCCAAATGAACCGGTTCTAGAGTGGAAGGGTGATTCTGTAGCACCTAAAGGAAAGTTTATACCATACCTTAGAGCCAGAAAGATGATTGCTAAGGGTTGTATTTACCATGTCGTGAGAGTTAAATCTGATGATGTTGAGTCTCCAACTCTTGAGTCAGTTCTGATCGTGAATGACTTTCCAGAAGTGTTTCCAGAGGATCTACCTGGAGTCCCTCCTGATATGGAGATTGATTTCGAGATTGATGTTATTCTTGATACCCAACCTATCACAATTCCACCTTATAGGATGGCCCTCGCCGAACTGAAAGAATTGAAGGAGCAGTTGAAAGATTTGTTAGAGAAGGGCTTCATAAGGCCGAGCATTTCTCCATGGGGTATTCCTATCCTATTCATGCAAAAGAAAGATGGGTCTCTCAGAATGTGTATTGATTATAGACAACTGAACAAGGTTACCATAAAGAACAAGTATCCTCTCCTAAGGATATATGACTTGTTTGACCAACTTCAGGGTGCCTCTTATTTCTCAAAGGTAGACCTCCAATCTGGTTACCATCAATTGAAAGTGAGAGAATGTGACATTCCAAAGACAACCTTTAGGACTAGAGATGGTAAGGTGCCTTTTATTTTTTGAAGATAGATCTCTGATCTGGTTACCATCAGTTGAAAGTGAGGGAATGTGACATTCCAAAGACAACCTTTAGGACTAGATAAATCCATTTTGAGTTCTTGGTCATGTCCTTTGGGTTGATGAATGCACCTACAACCTTTATGGATTTGATGAATAGGGTGTTCCGACAGTATCTGGATATGTTTGTGATTGTGTTTATTGATGATATTTTGGTGTATTCAAGAGATGAAGAGGAACAAGCAAAACACCTCAGAATCGTCCTTCAAACCCTTAAGGACCATAAGTTATATACGAAGTTTTTGAAATGTGAATTCTGGCTTAAATCTGTGGCATTCCTAGGCCATATTATCTCTGGTGATGGTATTCAAGTGGATGTTCAAAAGATTGAAGCGGTTAAGAAGTGGCCCAAACCAACCTCTCCAACTGACATAAGGAGTTTCTTGGGGTTGGCAGGCTACTACCGCTGATTCGTTGAGGGATTTTCTTCCCTATCCGTACCATTAACAAAGTTGACTCAGAAGAAGGTCAAGTTTTAGTGGTTCGACGAGTGTGACAAGAGTTTTCAAGAGTTAAAGATGAGACTGACCACTGCACAGGTCCTAACCTTGCCCCGATGGAATAGAAGATTTTGTGATCTATTGTGATGCTTCGAGAGTTAGTTTGGGATGTATGTTGATGCAGAGAGGGAAGGTGATCGCCTATGCTTCCAGATAACTTAAGATTCATGAGAGAAACTATCCAACCCATGATCTTGAGTTGGCAGCAGTGGTGTTCGCACTCAAAATCTGGCGCCACTACTTTTATGGAGTGCATGTAGATGTGTTCATTGACCATAAGAGGTTGCAGTATGTCTTTAGTTAGAAAGAACTCAACTTGAAACAGAGAAGATGGTTATAGTTGCTCAAGGATTATGACATGAACATTCTTTATCATTCAGGTAAAGCTAACATTGTTGTTGGCGCTCTTAGCAGGTTGTCAATGGGTAGCACAACCCATGTAGAGGAAGGAAAGAAGGATCTAGCTAAAGAAGTGCATCGATTAGCTCGATTAGGAGTTCAACTTGAGGAGAATGGTGAGGGAGGGGTTAATACCCAGAATGTGTCTGCTTCATCTTTGGTGGCAGAGGTGAAGGAAAAGCAAGACCGAGATCTAGTCCTACTCTAATTGAAGGAGGTTGTCCATAAACAGAAAGTGATGATCTTCTCCAATGAGGGAGATGGGGCGTTGAGGTACCAAAGTAGATTGTACGTCCCAGATATTGATGGTATTTGACATAGAATCATGGAGGAAGCTCATAGTACTAGGTATTCCAATCATCCTGGCTCTACCAAAATGTATCATGACTTGAGAGAAGTCTATTGGTGGAGTGGAATGAAGTGGGATATTACTGAATTTGTTCCCAAGTGCCCGAACTGCCAGCAAGTGAAAGTTGAGCACCAAAGGCCATGTGGATTAGCTCAAAATTTTGTTATTCTGAAATAGAAGTGGGAGATGATCAATATGGACTTCATTACTGGTCTACTGAGGTCTCGAAAGCAACATGATTCGATATGGGTGATTGTGGATAGAATGACTAAGTCGGCACACTTCTTTGCAGTTAAGACAACTAACACTAAAAAAAAGTATGCCAAGATGTACATCCAACAGATTGTAAGGTTGCATGAAGTTCCCTTGTCCATCATCTCGATCAGAGGAGCTCAATTCACCTCCCAATTTTGGAGATCATTTTAGAAAGGATTGGGTACGAATGTGAATTTGAGTACAACATTCCATCCACAGATCGATGGCTAGGCAGAGCGTACAATTCAGACGTTAGAAGATATGTTGAGAGCCTGCATCCTTGATTTCAAGGGAAATTGGGATGAGCACCTACTGTTGATTGAGTTTGCATATAAATATAGTTATCATGCAAGTATTTAGATGGCTCCCTATGAAGCTTTATATGGGAGGAGATGTAGATCAAGCAAGAATTAGTCCAACTCGCACTCGTCATGCAAGTATTTAGATGGCTCCCTATGAAGCTTTATATGGGAGGAGATGTAGATCACCAATTGGGTGATTCGAGGTTGGAGAAGCAGAGTTGATTGGGCCTGACTTTGTCCATCAAGCAATGGAGAAAGTTAAGATCATTAGAGAGCAGTTGAAGACTGCATAAAGTCACCAGAAATCCTACACCGATGTGAGGAGGAGAGATTTGTAGTTCGAAGTGGATGACTAGGTATATTTGAAGGTGTCACCTATAAAGGGTGTCATGAGATTTGGGAAGAAGGGTAAACTGAGTCCACGCTATATTGGACCCTATCAGATTATGAAAAGGATTGGAAAGGTTTCCTATGAATTAGAATTGCCTTCCGAGTTAGATGGTATTTATCTAGTGTTTCATTTGTTGAGGTTGAAAAAATGCTTGGGAGATCCTAACTTGGTAATTCTTGTGGAGAGCATCGGAGTAAAAGATAGTTTGACCTACAAAGAAATTTTGGTCCAAATCCTTGATCCTCAAATTCACAGATTGAGAACCAAAGAGATAGCCTCAGTCAAGGTCCAATAGAGGAATCAATTCGTTGAGGAGGCCACATGGGAAGCTGCGGAAGAGATGAAAGTAAAATATCCGTATCTATTTATGCTAATGGATGAGAATGTCGAAGGTAAATTCCTTACCCTTGACCAAATTGATTTTCTTTTCTTGTTGATTGTTTATTCCCCAGTCCAAATAGAGATTGTTGATAGAAATGAGGAGTTGAAAGATAGATTGATAGATTGGATGTTGAGAAGATTCTCAAGTCTATTCGTGCCTTTATATCCACTCTTACTCATCATTCAAGCACGAATGATCCCAAGGGAGAGATGATGTAACACCTGGAAAAATTATCAAAATACCCCTAGAACGGAGACGTGCGTGCAATGCATCTTCCCAGGCCCGGATGGAAAATCCGAGATCAAAATTGTGACAGCACAAAAAATTAAGTCAAAAAATGATCTCAACCCGATTTAAGAGCAACCGGGTCAAAATTTTATTTTTATAAAAATTTACCAAAATAGTAAGGGTACGCGACAGGCCTATGACGCGGACCTATCGCGGACCCAAAATAGTGAGGGTACGTGACAGCTCTGCAATGTGGACCCAATGTGCACCCATACTTATATGTTTTCTCAATTTTTTGATGGGATTAATTTCCGCAATAAACATATGCACGATAGGTTCGTGTCACGGACCTGTCATCCAGACTGTTTCACCAAGTTTAAAAATTTTAATCTTTTGAGGGGCATTCTAGACTTTTTTTCCCACCTCTTTTAAACATGAACGAAGACTTATCTAGGTCATTTTGATGAGTAAATAGGGTCTAAAAACCTTATTCTAAGTCATTCTTGATTATACTTGAAAGATAGGGCTTGAGAGAGAGACAAGAACGTAAGGTTGGAGAATTCTTGATGGGTGATTTGGAAAGTTTTGATCCCAGGTATGTAAGGCTAAACAAAAACATGAGATTGTTCTCTCATGTGCTCTATAGATGGTCTTAAATGGTTGATTAGAGGTTTTTGAGTCTATATGCATGATTTTCTTGATTATATTCTTGAAAACTTTATTAAATGTATGTATTTTTCACATGTTAATAATCATCACAAACTTGTTCTTGAATTTAATACTTTCTTGAGATATTGCATAAAACCCTTTATGTTAATAGTTAAAATCATGCATGAAAGAAGATAGTGATTGAGTTTAGAGCCTTGATTGAGAATGTTGATAGAGATTGTGATCGTGATGTGAGAATGATGATGAGTTAATAGAACTTGATGGCCTCTTAAGTCTCCATAAATGAACTATAACGCTTTGTGTATTTGATTATTTCCTAATGATTGTTCTAACCTTGAGCTATTGATTAAGATGTTGATTGATGAGATGATTAGAATTTCTATGAGACTGATTGAAAGATTGTGCCTCCATGAGGCTGATTGAGATGATTGGATTGAGATAGTTTGATTGGATGGATTGTTTTATGAGCATTGAGTCATGGGAGGAGTATCGAGCACTGAAAGAGCAAGAATTAGTCCAACTCGCACTCGTCAAACTACGTAGCCAAGTGTAGGTGAGGATCAGGACCACCATATCAACTTATGATGAGGTCCCCTCTGATTAGAAGTCCCTGAAATCAATAGAGGACTTATAGATCTATTATCTCCATTTGGACTTGTCCTTATGGTTTCAATTCATTCTTTACCTAGCAAGTACAGAATGGTTGTGGCAATATCAGTGTCATAAGTTATTATTGTTGATTAAAAGGAACTCCCAGAAAGTTCCTACCCTGAGTAATTTGAGTCCAGGTAAGATGAGATGAGATGAGATATAATGAGATGAGTTGAGTTGAGTTCCTTTGAAATGAGTCCCTCTGAGTTGAGTCTAATTTGATCGATGAGTTGATTGGTTGATGGGTCACTTGTCTACTCTTTATCCTTGCTTTAGATAGATATTTGACATATTGATTGATTCTATATTGAGTTGATATTGTTTCTATATTATTCTATCTATTTTTGATTTCACTCAGCTATTTTACATACCAGTACATTTCATGTATTGATGTCTCCTTTTAGACCTTGAACCTTGAACCCTAAACCTGAACCCGAACCTTGAAACCCTGAACCCTGAACCTGAACCCTACATCATATTATGATGTAGATACGTAGGATAGAGGTCATCAGCAAGTGAATCATTGAGGACCTTCAAGTGTTTTGCAGATTGGTGAGCCTTCCCTGCTTCGGAGGATTCATTTCATTAGTTTTCATTATGCTTTAGAGTTTAGAACTGCTTGACTTTTATTTTGATTGAGGTATTCATGGCTCTATCATTGGCACCGCATAATAGTAACAGAGGCTTCATAGACTAGAGTCAGATGTTGATTGTTGAGATTGTGAGCTAGTTCTTTCTACTAACCTTTCAATTATGCTATTACTTTGAGGCTAGATGATAGATGTGCCTATTTACATTCTGTTAACTTCTGCTGATTACTAAAATGATTGACTGAATGAATGTGATGAGGCCAAGTGGTTCGCTTGGGGACTAGAAATAGTCTTTGGGTGTCGGCCACATCTTGGGTCCCCTCCCCGGGCATGACAGCCAGGTGTCTTGTCTCATCCGTCTGATGGGGAATCATGAAAGCATTTTGATAATATGTGCCCCGACTTTGCTAGAGAGCCTAGAAATGTTAGATTAGAGTTGTGTGCAGATGGTTTCACACCATTCTCTAATTCTGCCATGCCTTATTCTTGCTGGCCGGTATTTCTTACTCTATATAATCTTCCTCCTGAAATATGCATGACGACTCCATTCACATTTTTAATTTTTGTTATTCCGGGTCCCCGCAATCCAAAAAGTTTAATTGATATCTATCTACAATCATTGATAGATGAGCTTCAACAACTATGGGTTGGAAACCACAGGTCCCCGCAATCCAAAAAGTTTAATTGATATCTATCTACAATCATTGATAGATGAGCTTCAACAACTATGGTTTGAAGGTTAGTGACGTATGACATATCAACTAAGCAGAATTTTATTATGCATGTTTGTTTAATGAATGATTTTTCTGCATATGGTATGTTGTTTGGTTGGATGACTGATGGAAAGCTTGCTTGTCCTTCTTGCATGGAGCAAAGTAAGACTTTTACTCTAAAGCATGACAGAATAAATTCATGGTTTGATTGTCATCGTCAATTCTTGCCAATGGGGCATTAGTTCAGAAATATAAAGCATGCATTCACAAAAAACAGGGTTGAGAATGATCCTCCACCTCCATCATTGACAAGCTATCAAATTTGGGAGAGAGTTTCTCATTTGCCTAATGTTACAGATTGTCCCGTACATGAAAGACTTCCTGGATATGGCGTTGAACATAACTAGACCAAACAAAGTGTAATTTGAGAGTTGTTGTATTAGAAGGATAATCTTTTGCAACACAATCTTGATGTGATGCATATTGAGAATTTTATTTTTGACAATTTGTTCAACACCATGATGGATGTCAAGGGGAAAACAAAAAGACAACCTAAAAGCTAGACTGGACTTACAAGAATATTACAAGAGGAGGAAATTGTGTCTGCAGGAACTACTAAATGGCAAAATTGTAAAGCCCAAAGCTAGTTTTTCATTCACTATGACTAAGAAACGTGAAATATGTGTGTGGATGCGAAATGTGAGGATCACAGAAGGATATGCTTCAAATTTAGGCAAAAAGGCAGATTTGAATGAAGGGAAGTTGATAGGTATTAAAAGTCGTGACTATCATGTATTCATGGAAACTTTGATTCCTATTGCTTTTCTCCATTTACGTGAAAGGATATGGAAGCCTATTACAGAGATAAATCTTTTTTTAAAAGATTTATGTTCTGGTTAGTTATTGTACATTAGTTTAGACAAGATAAAGGAAAATATTTCTGTTATTATTTCAAAACTGAAGAAAGTCTTTTCATGTGGTTTCTTCGATGTGATGGAGCAACTTGCGGTCCATCTTGTGAAAGAAGCCCGTCTTGGTGGTCCTGTTCATACATGGTGGATATATCCACTTGAAAGGTAATAATTATTCTTACATAAGTAATTAAATTTTTGTATAATCTAATCATTTGTTAATATATTTGCATTCTTACACACACATATACAGAAAAATTGGAAGTTGCAAATGATAAATTAGCCAAAGGGGACAGGTTGAAGGGTCAATTGTGCAAGTTCATCTTGAAAGAGAAACTGGTGATTTCTATTCCTTTTACTTTGGGGATGAAGTCCCCTGTAGGAGTAATAGACCAACTTATAATGATGAGGGTGATAGTGATCCTATGATTCCACCTATTTCAATTTTTAATCAAAGTGGATGAGGATCTAAAAGGCGTGAAAGACGAGGCCTCACTCGTATGGAATACCAATCAAGCTATGACCCATATTTTTCTTAATTATCCCGAAATTTAGCCATATGTTAAGTAAATATTAAATTATGTTAACATTAAATTATAAATTTAAAATTGAGAACTAACTCACAAAAATTGTATTTGTCAATAACAGCTTATTTGTAAACACATGGGGCAACGAAGCTATATATTCAAGATTTTCAACATGGCTAAAGAGTTATGTAAGTGTGAAAGTTTAAATATATTCACTTTATACCTAATTGTATTATCTTTAATACAATGTCTAGGTTTATGATGAATACTCAAACGTCGAACATTCACCATTTGTGAGAGAGATCGCACTCGGGACTGATTTTCAAGTTAATACACTCCATAAGTACTGGGTCAATATTTTTAAGTTTCAAACTGAGCAAGTTTCTATGCATAAGAAAATCAATAATAGTGGTGTGTATGTTCAAGATGATGTCAATGGTAATGGCCATACTATTGAATATTTTGTATCATTCAAGAGATTGTTGAACTAAGATATTCAGGCTGGCCTAAGAAAAAGATCTTATTGTTTTGGTATAACTGGTTTGATCCATCACAAAGAGGCACAAGGGTGGACCAACAACATAACATTATTGAAGTTAAACACAACAGACAATACGCAAGTTATGACCCTTTTATCATTGCCCAAAATGCTAAGAAAGTTTATTATACTTCATATACATTGCGTAGAGATAAGGTTGATTGGTGGGTTGTTATTAAGACAAAGCATGTGGGAAGAATATAAATTGAGAATGTGTTAGATGTGGCATACCAAAATAATATCGCACTTGTTCAACAAGTTAAATTTTTTTATATATTCAATTATTACTTTACATACAGATGTCATCTGGTAGTGATGGTCATAGACCTCGAGATCACCTTGGGGCAACCAGTTCTAGTTTGGGCAAGAAAAAAAAACTAGGGCACGTACTGATCCTGAGGATATTCCAAGACATATTTCCTCTCCCCCCGATCTCCCTAGGCACACAACTACTTCTCCAACCATTGAGGTTGTTCCATTTGGGACTATGGATCCTCTGACTTACCATAGCCAATTTCGGAGACCACGCGGCGCTTCTTCCTCATCACAGCCCAGGTTCAATTCATATGACCAGGCCATGCCGCTACCTGCAGTTATTGTTCCACGACCTCACAGATTATCATCTTCGGGTACTGCATCTCTGAGTGTTCAATCTCCCTCATCTCAGTCTCCTCACCTATCAACCCTCAGACTTAGAGATTCTAGTGAAGAGGTTGTCACTCCTCCATTGACTCAACATAATGTGCATCCTTCGGCATCAGCTTCAGCAGCTTCTGCTGCTACTCCTGAGGCAGCATCAGATGTCACAGGGTTAGCTCCTGGCCAGCGAGACAGGCTTGGGAGAGTTTTGATAGTGCCTGATTTGTTCTAATTATTTATTTTTTGCTACATTACTAAATATTCATAAACTAATATTATTTTTCTTGCAGGTGGCATCCATCGAAGCATGCTGCCAACGCCTTACAGGAGTGTGTTAGGAGGATGTTTAATAAGCCCTATCACTCCTGGAGAGAGACTCCACACAAAATTCGTTAGGCCATGTATAATGAGTTTAAGGTATATAATTAGTTTACATATTTATTTTAAGTTAAGTTTATTACTTATAGTATACTTTATCTAATTAATTATGTAACACTTATCTTCTTATTTGTCCAGACTATGTGTACTTGGGATGAAAAGTACAATATTGTCATTGGGACCTTTGAGAGGAAAGCGATCAAATCATTCTAACTCATCGATCAAATCAAACTCAACTCAAAAGGAGCCATAAAGGCCGGATCAAATGAGTCCCTCTGCGTCCCTAAGTCTGTTGCTTTTCTGCGATTTTTTTACAAAAATTTTAGAAAGGGACCGACTGCGTCCCTATGTCCGTCACTTTTCTGGAATTTTTTTTAAAAAAATTCCAAAAAAGCGATGGACATGGCCCATAAGTCTGTCACTTTTTACAATTTATTTATAATTTATTTTTATATATTGCGACGAACAGGGAACCCATGTCCATTACTTCATTAAATTTTTTTTAAATATTTTTTTAAACTTGCAACGGACAGGGAACCCAAGTCTGTCACTTCTTTAATTTTTTTTTAAAAATAATTTTTTAAATATATGACAGACAGTGATGCTACAGCCATCGTTTTTTTAAAAAAAATATTCAAAAAGCGACGAAAAATGTAAAGCGACGCAGTCCATTGCTTTTCGAAAAGCATCGACCAAAAAATGACGGATTGGACTGCATCGCTTTTTCATCAATTTTGACAAAAAAGCGATGCAGTCCGTTGCTTTTCAAGCAGTTTTTAGTAGTGCAAGCAAACCATCTAATCTCATCGCATTCGTTCAATCAATTTATTTGCGGAAGATATTAAAAAAATATTCTAGCTGTCAGTGGGCTATCAGACTCATCATCTACATCCATCATATGAAGCAAGATTAAGGAAACAAACTTAGTTTAAAAGTAGAATAATGGGGGGAAAAGGAACCCCCAACATCAATCGTCATTAGTCTATATCTATGAAGCCTCTATAACTACTATCTCACAAGGTACCATGACAGGCTATGGCTACCACAATCAAAGAAAAATAACTCAATAAAACTAAAGAATTAACCATCCTCCGAATGCAAGAGAAGACTCACCATGATTTGAAATCAAGAAGCTTTGAACCTTAACGATTAGTCTACTAAAGTCCTCTGACTACTGAATCTGCATAGTAAAACGATGCAGTGCCAAAGGGGCATTAGTACGTGGAATGTACTGTATATAAAATAGGCTAAAGTAAATAGTAAAGGCAAGACAATATAGTATGACCTCAGCTCATCGGTTTCTCAACCTCAACTCAGGATAAGGAGTAAAACTCTATCACATCACCATTAATCAAGACTCGTACTATCACTGTCACGATCCAACCTATGGGCCGTGACTGGCACCCGTCTGGAGCGCCCGAACCATATAATCAAACCAGACTCCCACCTAGATTACTATTTATCTATAAAAATTTTGACAGAGTTTCCTTTGCTTTTCTAACTAACCACCTGCACACAGAAAACCCCAGCAACAGAATAAACATATATACATAGGTGCGGGCCAACTAGGTCACCGCTGCGGTACAACCGCCCAACAAACATAATAGTTATACATAGTATCCAGACTGACAGTCAGTCTCACTTATTTAGCGTATACACATACTATTGCGGGCTGTCTAGGTCACCGCTGTGGTACAACCGTCCGACAAACATAACAGTTATACATAGTATCCAGACTGACAGTCAATCTTACTTATTTAGTGCATATACATACTATACATACTTTCTAACCTGGCCCATACTCACAGGATATCCACAGACCTCTAACATGAATAAACTGACTTTTATGACAGGACAGGGCCCCCGTCGTACCCTCAAATGAATATAATACAAAGTAATAAGTTTCCTGTGTACCAAAGGTGGCTCCGGAGCAAAGGAGCTCTTCAAAATGCTAACAGAAGTCCTAGGCTGGTGACCCGCTACTCTGATCATCGGTACCTGCGGGCATGAAATACAGCCCCCGAAGAACGAGGGTCAGTACGAAAGATGTACCAAATATGCAAAGCAACATGTACCGAGTATTACTGCATCTCTGAGTGTTCAATCTCCCTCATCTCAGTCTCCTCACCTATC
>DF371794.1:0-10434 GCA_000787875.1 Solanum virginianum
TAAGTATAGGCATTTTCACGCATGGGAACACTTAGGCCCAAGACCCAAAAGCCTTGGATCGAACCATAAAAACTGGCACAAAAATGAACTGAGGCATGCCCTTTGAGTGTCGTGCCAGGGGCGTGAAAACCTTACTAGAAATTGCATTTTTGGGAAAATGATATTGTGATTCATTTGCTCTAAAATGGGGGTTAGACCCACTTTCCACTCAATTTGACCCATTGAACAAGAATATAAAGTCGGATTTTTGATATCTTCATGGATTTTGAGATATATGGAAATTACAATTCCTAGCAGTTTCGTAGCACATTTCGGGCACTTATTGGGGTCATTTTAATATCTCCCCAATGGGAACATTCGTCCCCGAATGTCAAATTTATGCGAAGAGTAATTATGAAGAAATCCACCCCCACAAGAATGTAACTACACACTTAAAACATCATTTTCAAAATCTCAACAAAAGTGTAAAATCACCATGAACTTTGTCAATGTGAACATAAATGCATGCAAATGACTTAGGGGCTGGAATATGAGACATGAAATCATATAAAAGACTTAGAATCAGTACCTTAGGCTTGAGTAGGATGGAAAAGATAGGGGTACCGCTTTTACATATCCGCTTCAGCCTCCCAAGTAGCACTTTCGACTTGTTCTTTCCTCCAAAGGACCTTAACAGAAGCAACATCCTTGTTCCTCAACCTTTTCACTTGTCTATCCAAGATCTCTACTGGAACCTCTTCATATGACAAGTTGTCTTGAACCACCCCACAACATCAAGAGGCACAATAGCATTAGGATCACCCGCACACTTTCTCAGAATAGACACATGAAAGATCAGATGAAACAATTCCATTTCACTAGGAAAATCAACCTCGTATGCCACCTTACTAATCCTCCTCGTCACCCTATAAGGACCCACATATCTAGGGCTTAACTTTCCATTCTCACCAAAATAAAAAACTCAAGCTCCCTCTTTCTCACATCAACATAAGACTTTTGGAGACTTTGGGTTGTTCTCAACCTTTCTCTAATTATCCTTACCTTCTCCATAGCATCCATAACCACATCCGGACCCAACAAGGCCACCTCTCCAACCTTAAACCGCCTAACCGATGATCTATAACATCTACCACAAAGAGCCTCAAAAGGAGCCATACCAATGCTTGAATGATAGCTATTGTTATATGCAAACTCAATCAATGGAAGATGATCATCCCAACTACCCTTAAGCTCCAATACACAAGCCCTAAGCATGTCCTCAAGTGTTTGGATTGTTCTCTTGTCTTGGCCATCTGTTTGAGGGAGAAAGGTCATACTAAGCTTTACCTTGGTCCCAAGACATCTTTGGAAGGATCTCCAAAAGTGTGAAGTGAAGTGTGCACCACGATCCAACATGCAGTAGACACCGTCCCAAGACATCTTTGGAAGGATCTCCAAAAGTGTGAAGTGAAGTGTGCACCACGATCCGATATGATGGACAAAGGAACCACATGCAACCTCACCTAGTCATGAATGTACAACCTAGCATAATCCTCAGCCGCATATGTAGTCTTAACCTGTACAAAGTGAGCCGATTTTGTCATCATATCCACCACAACCCAAGTGGAGTCAAAACCCTTTCTAGTCTTGGGCAACCCAACCATAAAATCTATATTAATCTCTTCCCACCCCTAAGTAGGAATCTCTATGTCTTGGGTTAGGCCACCAAACCTTTGGTATTCGGCTTTGACTTGTTGGCAACTATGTCAACCGGATACAAATTTGGCAATGTCCCTCTTTATGCCTCCCCACAAATACATCTTTCTCAAATCTCTATACATCTTAGTAGACTCGGGGTGAATAGAGTAAGAAGAATCATGAGCCTCATCAAGAATCTTTTCCTTCAAGGCATCAACACAAGGCACACACAACCTACCTTGGTACCTAAGGGAATCATCTCCCCCTTGGGAGAAAACCTCCACCGTACCAGCTTTCACCAAGGCCTTCAATTCTAACAAGGAGGGATCAAGATCTTGCTTAGCATTCACCTTCTCAACCAATTAAGATTTAGAACCATCAACAACAATAATACCACCACCATCACCCTATTCCAACCTAACTCCCAATCTATCCAACCAATAGACCTCCCTACCACCCCTATGCCACCATTATTAACATGAGCAAGGCTACCCAAAGATACCCTACTCAAAGCATCTGCCACCATATTAGCCTTATCGGGACGATAATGTACACTCATGTCATAGTCCTTATGAAGTTCTAACCATCTTCTTTGTCTCAAGTTGAAATCTTTTTTAGTGAAGACATATTAAAGACTATTATGATTGGTGAACACATCAACATGCACCCATAAAAATACTGACACGAAATCTTTAATGCAAATACCACAATGGCTAGCTCAAGATCATTGGTAGGCTAATTGTTTTCATAAACTTTGAGTTATCTAGAAGCATAAGCTATCACCTTTTCATTGTGCATTAACACACAACCTAAACTAACCCGGGAAGCATCACAGTACACAATGAATCCCTCCATCCCTTTCGGTAGTGACAATATAGGAGCGGACACAAGCTTATCTCTGAATGTTTGGAAACTCCATTCACTCTCATCGAACCATATAAATTTGGATTTCTTTTGAGTTATATTTGTTATGGGAGAGGCAATAGAGGAGAACCCATTCACAAACCTCCGATAGTAACTCGCTAAGCCCAAGAACCTCCTAATATCTGATGGGGTCAATGGTCTAGGCCAATTTGTAATCATATTCATCTTTTTAGGATCAACCTTAATACCATCCCCGACACCACATGACCTAGAAAGGCAACTTCTTTCAACCAAAAGTCACACTTCTCTTATTTAGCATATAATTTATCTTCCCTCAATTTTTGCAACACTACCCTCAAATGGCCCACATGCTCGCTCCTCCTTACTATGAGAATAGACCAAAATATCATCAATGAAGATCACAACAAACGAATCAAGGTAGGGTTTGAAGACCCTATTCATAAGATCCTGTGTATTAGGTTACCCAAAGGACATCACAACAAACTCAAAATGCCCATACCTAGTTTGGAAAGCAGTCTTAGGAATATCACACTCCTTCACCTTCACTTGATGGTACCCGGACCAAAGATCAATCTTAGAGAAGTGTCTAGCCCCTTAAAATTGGCCAAAAAAATCATCAATCCTTGGAAGAGGATACCTATTCTTGATTGTGTTAGGTTGTCGATAGTCAATACACATTCTAAGAGACCCATCTTTCTTCTTCACAAACAACACTAGTGCACTCCAAGGTGATTGGCTAGGCCTAATAAAATCCTTTTCCAACAAATCCTTCAATTGCTCCTTCGACTCCTTCAACTCCGCCGGGGCCATACGGTAAGGGGGATAGTAATAGGTTGAGTATTGGAGAGGAGGTCTATACCAAAATCTGTTTTCCTTTCGGGAGGAACACCAAAAAGGTCATTTAGAAAGACATCAAGAAACTTATTTACCACCGGAACCGGCTCTATGGGAAGGACTTTAGACTCCACATCCTTAACCCTCACAAGATGATAAAGACACCCCTTAAAGATCAACTTACGGGCTTTAATGCAAAAGATAAACCTATCCTTGACCACCACATCATGACTCTCCCATTCAAGAATGGGTTCATTTGGGAAGTGGAATTTGACCCTATGGGTTCTATAATCAATAGAGGCAAAGTATACATGCAACTAATCAATCCAAATAATGATATTAAAATCATCCATGTCCAACTCAATAAGATCACAAGGCAATATTTTATGCAAGATGCAAATGAGACAATTTCTATAGGCCTTTCTAGCAATAATAGATGCACTGATAGGAGTAGACACCTCATATGACTCACAAAACAATTCGGGCTCAACATAAAACTTTTTGGCAATAAAAGAAAGAGTGGCACCCGAATCAATCAATGCATACCACTTGCCTCCCATGCAAAGCATAAAACCAATTATGCCTTGGCGAACCACCTTTTAATGACCCCTTTCCAACCGCATTAGCACCTTGTGGACAAACCTCTTTACCCTTGTTGCAGTTATAAGGACATTAAAGGTTTTTGTGACTAACATCTCCACACCCATAACATGCATTAGTGTCCCTCAAACACGGGCCTCCATGGCCCTTACCACATTTTGGACTCATATTATTAGGGACCACACCCCCAACACCTTTGTCCTTGGAAACTCATTGGCAAACCCCCTATTAGAAGTATGAGAAAACCCTTGGCCTTGTTTGAACCGGCCACCCTTTTGACTTTGGAACCTACCTTCAAAGCAGGCCCTCTTAGCTTCATTACCCCTCCTCTTTCTCAACTTTTCCTCCTCCATTTGCTAGGCATAGGTTAGCAAATGGGATAAGTCCATGTCACTAATCAACATGGTGGACCGACATTCCTCACTCACCAATCAGAAACATCCTTCACAAATTTATTCATTCTAGACCTTGGATCGGCCACCAAGTGGGGAGCATATTTAGAGAGTTGATTAAACTTGCATGCATACTCACTCACTCTCAAAGAATCTTGTCTCAAATTCATAAATTCCATCAATTTCACTTCCCTAAGCTCAAGAGGGAAGAACCAATTAAGAAATGCTGCCTTAACTCCTCCTATAGCACCACATTGTTGATTCGCTTCTCCTCCTTCCATTGATCAAACCATATTCATGTCGTCCTCTTGAGTTGGTAAGCTGCCAACTCCTCCTTTCTCTTCTGATTAAACACCTATAATAGCCAAAACCTTGTAGACCTCATCAATGAACTCTTAAGGTCCTCATTCATGTTTGACCTATAGAATTCTGGGGGATTCATCCTCATGAAGTCTCTCATCCGAGATGCTAGTGTAGAAGCATGAGGGGCTTAGGTCCCTTGATTGGCTTGATTATCCACAATTTGTACAAGCAAAGTGAGAGCATCCCAGAGCTCACCATGAGCCGGTTGTTCCTCGAGAGTGCAGGCTCTTCTTCCTCTTGTGTTAGGCATGATCTGGGGGGGGGGGAACAATCATTAGGGGGCAAAACCTTATTTCAACTCTATAGCATGACTTAGAACATGAAGGAGGGAAATATTTTCTAAAACACCTCATAGCCTCTTACTCATAGTTGTGGTGTACAACACAACCATAAATAAGACTCTAATCAACGCGATGTGTTGGACTCCGAGGATCTAACAACCTAGTGACTAATACTAAGTGACTAATACTAAGTTTGTCATGACCCAAGCCTAGGGCCTAGATGTGACACAGCGCATGGAAAACCCAAAGGGACCCCAAGCAAGCCTCTTAACATATTATTACACATCCTTGATTGTGGAAGCAATAAATACTACAAGAGATAGTAAATAGGGACAAATGGGGCTAAGGCACCATTTCCATATCATAAACATTAAGAGTTAAAGCTCATATCATAATAAAAGCATGTCTAACAACACCTCTAAAACTTAGACACTTAGCGGGGGCCAAGACAAGCTACCGAGCTCACCCTCATAGTCAACATATACATCAAAGAAAGATAGTCCTAGAACATAGCATTAGATCATAAAAATCATCCCCAAAATGGAGAACTCTCACCAAAGAGGTTGAGAGAAGTCATACTAGCTAGGTGGAGGTGGATGATCAAGTGGGGCTCCGGTTCCTACATGGTGACATCATGAGGCATAGAGTATACGTTAGTACATTCAATTGTACTAAGTATGTAGGATGCTATGCAACAAGAGATAGGCAACGTAATCAAAATGTATAATAGCAAGCAATAGACAACATATTAGCAATATGCCATGTATATGATCAATGCTCAAGTAAGACATGCTTACATAGAATATAATACAAGGTATAAGAAGAGACCAACATATAAAACCCATAGGTTACCAAGGTACAAACCCATTTGGTTGGTTAGTAGATAGTCTCACCCTACCACCCTTGGTGACCGAGGTACAAACCCCCCGACATGGTTATCAAGGTACGAACCCCTTGATTGGTTGGTGGATACTCACACCATACCATCCCTGGTGATTGAGGTACTAACCCCTCAACCCAGTTATCAAGGTACTCCCCTTGATTGCCTATCAAGGTACAAACCCCTCGACATAGTTGCCCGTGCTCTTGTCCCCCCGCGTCGGGCATGGTCACATTCCAACACTATATAGGAGAATATCATGAACATACATTCCTTTCATCATCATAAAGTCATTCAACTCACAGGACATGCATTAGACCTTTAATTCCTCCAAAGCACATTAACCAAACATTTTATCAAACGCTTGGCGGATGTGCAGTGCTAGTGTAATACCATACAATTCAAGAGTGTTATCATGCTAGAAAACTCGATGTAAAACCATCAATAGATACTTACTAATACCCTCAAGCAATATACATGAAACCCCTTCATTAAGTCTCATAATAGACCTTAGATTCATAGCTCAAAATATGCTAAAATAACCATAATTTCATGAAACCCCAACATATTGTATGGTGCAATTCATAATAGATAAGATCCATGAGTAAATCAACTTTAAATCATGTAATTTTAGGTAAAAGAAATCTTGGGCATCATGGTGACAAGACCCATGACTAAATCAACTTTAAATCATGCAATTGTAGGTAAAAGGAAGCTTGCGTAACATGGGTGAAAGGAACCTATGAAAGAAACACACATACCTTAGTTTTGGAGAATCCTTGGAGAAGATTGGAGATGGTGACTTGAAGCATGAATGAGAACCTTAGAATCCAGATGAGTTTGGGACATGAACTTTGGAGAGGAAATATTATTTAAGCATTTGAGAGAGTGTTTGGGAATGTCTTGAATGATTTGAGGGTGAAATAAGACTTAGTATGGCCATTTTCACGCATGAGAACACTTAGGTGTAAGACCCAAAAGTGTTGGACCGGACCATAAAAACAGGCACAATAATGAACTGAGGCGCGCCCTTGGAGTATCGTGCCAGGGGCGCAAAAACCTCACTGGAAATTGCATTTTTGGGAAAATAAAATTGCGATTCATTTACTCTAAAATCGGGGTTAGACCAATTTCCCACTCAATTTGACCCCATAAACAAGAATATGAAGTCATATTTTTGATATTGCACATGAATTTTGAGATATATTGAAATTACAATTCTAAGCACTTCCGAGGCACATTTTTGGGGTCGTTTCACCACAGATATAGCATATGGAATGTAAATAATCATGTAAGACCCTATCAAAATGAAAGGTATAGGTTATGCAAATAATGAAATGCGTAGGAGATGAAACAACACATGCACTTTATTTAGCAAAAAGAACCCATGTATCTTGGTATCCAAGTATGCATGTAGATTTGAAAATGACTATGTATGGGATGATATGAAGATGTGAAAGAGTGGAGACATGATTATTGGTTACGGCGGAGTTTGTAAGTGTCTTTATGCGCCAAGGAAGAATCTAGATTTTATGCCAAGTAATGCAAAATCGAGTAGCCTTACATACCTCGTTGTATGATCTTGTTATCACCCTGAATAACCTCCTTTTCCCCAAAATATTTATCTACAAGAGAGTGGGTGATAAAACTAGTATTAGCAACTAATTAACATGTCTTGGCAATCCAATCTCATAAATAAATAACGCACAGGCAGCAAGCATGTAATTATTAACCCAAGAGTTTCTTTCAACCTTTCCACCTCTAATTGTATAGCCTAATCACATTCTCATATACATATCATGTCCATCTTGTTTTAGTGCCATAATAGTCTCACAACGGCCGACAAAGCACAACACATAACAATTATCCACAACATACAAGTAGGCAGCATAACATTACGTCCCTTTACTATATTTTGACGTCAACAATTCCAAACCTGTACTAACTTCAACAAACTGTTCCCACCATATTTACACATAAACACAGTCCTAAAACAGTCCAAAAGCAATTTTCAAAATAGGTGGAGGATGTAAGATCATAGTCCTCGATCAATCAGTCCACAATTTCTACTAACAACACATTTAGGATAACATACTAAAACTAAATAGTTTACATTGAACAAAATAGTGCAGCGACCTTGATACATAATTACAGAACTAAATTTCAGCTAGCAAGAACAAAAAAGTTTCCAAATAAATAAAAAAAATGGTACAACAATCTTTGGAACACATGCTGTCCAAAAATTTCAGCACAAGTATAACCAGCCTAGTCTCTTTGTTTTCATGAAGAAACCATACTAAATACATAAGTATCTTTAGTTACCTTTACCTTCAAGTTGATGGCCTCTTTAAGAACCCTAAAATCTTCTTGTGGCTGTTTTACAAAGTCAAGAAAGAGTAGAGAGAAAACTTTGAGAAAATCTATTTTTTTTTCAATGTTGAGAGTGAGTTGAAGGGGTTGCTTGTAATCCCTTTTAAAGAAACACTTTGGCCTAATTTCTTTTGGAATTTAATCCTTATTTTATCAAGTTAGTAATATAACTATTTTTCCCTTTCAGTTGGGCCTTATTGGGTTGAAATTTGATGGGCCTTGGCTGCCCACTTTTCTCTTTTCCCTTCACTTTGTTTGGGCCCAAATCACCAAGTGAATTGTGAAGGTACTTGGGCCCTTATTATTATTCACATTGGGCCCTTAACATGGACTTTATTCATTATGGAACATGGACAGATATGGTGTCGGGCCTCATCTTTGTCTACCTAGCCTATTAAATCTAAGCACATAGGTGACTCACCTGCTAGCTTCCTAAGACCTACAAGCACCTCATTTCTTTCCCTTCGTTTAAGGCTACGATCTCCTAAATTTGACTTAAAACTTATATACACTCACTCGTCGTAACCATTAGACATACACATATCCCTCTAATCTTAAGTTCAAGCACTTTTAAAATGGGTGCTAATTTGACCAAGCTTATCATGTTCTATTTGCATATGAATAATACATATAAGAAGTGAGGTGTTACAAGAGGTTGATGAATAGAAGGTAAAGTCCATCAAGTCTTGGCCAACTCTACTTAATGTAACTGAGGTAAGAAGTTTTCATGAGTTAACAAGTTTTTATCATCGATTTGTAATGGGTTTTAGTTCAATTGCTTCCCCTTTGACCGAGTTAACCAAGAAAGATGTACCTTTTTAATGGGGTGAAGAACAAGAGAAGTCTTTTCAAGCTTTGAAATCGATGTTAAGTTCTTCACCATTGCTTCAACTACCCAACTTTGGTATAACCTTTGAAATTTAATGTGATGCTTCGTGTCGCGACCCAAACCTAGGGCCTAGGTGTGACATGGCGAATGAGAACCCAAAGGCCCCCAAACACGCCTCTTAAATCATCATTACACATTATAGATTTAAATGGTAAATGGCAAATAGATGACAATGAAATATGGGGAATGGGACTAAGGGACAACATGTAACCATAAGCGAAAGCATAAGTTAAATAGTTTAAAACATACCAAGTGTAGCAATTGTCCAGACACACCTCTAAATAGTGACAATAACAGAGCCAAGAATATAAGTCTAGGCTTTTCAATACTAAGTTAAAATGAAAGTACATCAAATATCTAAATAACAAAGGCAAAGCTTGAAGATAAGGGTTCTGTTCTCGATGAATAGGAACTCACCAAAGCTCAAAGTCTTCATGAGCAATCTAGACATGAGGAGGAGGATGAGGTAGATCGCCTATCCCTACATGATTATAGCATATAGGCAAAAATGCAGTTAGTACTTTGGAATGTACTAAGTATGTGGGTATGCAATGCAACAAGTAAATATAATAACAAAGAATACTTACCCAATAGGACTAACTCCAAGCTTAAACAATATATTCAGTTCCAAAGTAAAACGTAAAGAAATGCCATGAAAATGCATAGAGAAGCACATGAGCAAATAAGTGTGGGAATAAGACCATAACCGATAAAATTGTATGAGCTATAATATGGAATACCAATGTCATACTCCACACCGGCCAAAGAGTGAGTCAACTTGCCAGGGTATAATTCCAGAACGGAAATACTAAATAAATCCACTAGTCAGAAAGCCTAAAAAGGCATAATCAAAATATTCTACGGTGGAACGTAGTTATGAGATTAGAAGCTTTATATAAGACCCCTTAGGTCGAGTCCCACTCCTAACTCATTCGGTGCTAAGTCAAAATCCCACGGAAATAGACAATGAATATTAGAAATAATAAAACTTAATTTAGTTCGAAAAGTCATAACTTGTAAAATAAATCATATTCAAACTGGTACTTAGAATAGCTCCCTAACAAAGATCCAAAATGAAACTGAATGGGTCTTAAGTCACCCAATATCATTTCATACTTGTATTTACTTATTCTTGTTCAAAATCATAAGTTCTATTATGCCATGAAAGCCAAATATCTAAAGTTCATAACTCAACCTAAATCACATTGGGGTCTAGTTCAATAACCTTAAAATCACAAGTTTTATATTCAAACAAAGTTACAA
>DF371792.1:11434-23854 GCA_000787875.1 Solanum virginianum
TTCCTTGTCGAGTGAAAGAAGTATTGGAAATTATTTGTAGATATATGTAAAGTTTGGTCGAAATTAGAGTTCATGTATGTAGATTAAATGTTAAGGGAGTGTTTGAATATGATATATGTATATAAATAGTAAGTTGCCCCATTTTTGTAAATGTAGCGAAATGAGGATCGTTAGTGAATTTGTTGCAATGGTGGTATTGGGAAGACTTGTCATTGTTGTTGTTGATATTGTTGTGGTGTTGATTAATTGGAGCTGAGATGGATTCTTGGGGTAGTCTAGTTTAAGGGGAAGTGCTGTCGAAATTTTATAAAATTAGGGGCAAGTTTGGGATTTAAGGTCAAAAAGGGGCTTTTAGCTAACTGTTAACGTTATTGTGATTTGTTGTAGACGTTGGACATCCGGAAGAGTAAGTAAGATTGGCTTGACATTAGAATTAGTTTGACGAAGGAAATTGAGGTATGTAAAGCATTTGTTTTATGGCATGACTTAGTAAGCTTAGTTAATGTTACAAGTTTCATAAGATCCCTCTTCTTTTGCAATTCGGGTCCAAATATATCCTATGTTCCTCCTCGCAAATGGCACTNNNTATTAGAAAATATAAAGCACTTTTAGTTCTAAAGAACCCAAATTACCAATCATTTGATTGAGATGGATCCGATAGAGCAATACACATAGTCATGATTCATATAGTTGACACCACTAGATTGGATTGAGGTGTACTTGACTTTCAGCTTGCAAAATTATTAGTAATATTATCTGGATTTCTGCTTAAAGATGGAATTATAAGCCAACTGGTGGAGGTTAAAGATTTGAAATGTTTTTTTCTTGCCTTAAAGTTTCTTGATAAAGGATTGTGCCTATTGACCACTTGGCCGCTGCTTATTTCATAAGTTTCTAACATCAGTATCATTCCTAGCACTCTAACTCCCGGGTAATGAGATGGTGTTCATTGTTGCTTTGCAAAGAAAATATGTAGCAAGAAACAAAGAGAACAGTATAATTGTGGTTATATTGTGTAGTTTTAAGTTAAGCTATGTCTGGAACAATAGCATAATACTCTTCTGACATTTACTCTTTAAGATTTTTGAAAGTTTGCTAGGATCATGTTTGAAGGGCTTTAGCTCAATTATAGCTTCTGTAGTATCGCTTTCTGGCTAATCCATATTATTGGCCTATTCTTTTAAGCATCTAATTTGTTAATCCTCCAGCATCCGGATCCAACATAATTTTCCAGTATCCTAAAATCTTACAGACATCTTATGCTTGTGTCTACCAGTTGAATTGTTCATTGATGTTTGTTTCTGCATATGCTAAAGTCTCAACCTTGTCTTATTGTAAGGTTTGAGTGTTTTGTTTGAATGGTAGGTACTAACTAAAGTTTTTGAGTTCTCAGAAAAAATCCCAACAAAATTTTGAGCTTTCAATATTATGGAATGATAAGTTAACTGTTAGCTTTCAAAACTTTAAATTTTAAGTCGTAAGCTGTCACCTGTCCATAAATGTGTTCATTTACATATTGTAATGTTACTGTTATGACTGCATGTTGGTTCTCTGTTTAAAAATCAGTTGTTAGAATTTGCTCACATATTTCTTCTCCCAAGATATTACTTACTGATACAAGTCTTAGAAGTCATGGTTGTTTGCCTGGTTGTCTATGAAATCTGTATGAAAATAGAGAATATGAATGTGAATAGTAGTACTAAAGTTGTCGGTATTGCTGGGTCTAAATGCCAGGTCCAGATTCGTGTGATATATCTTTGAAGTTTGAAAATTATAAGAACATATAATAATTATTGTTATGATTTCAGGTATGAGTTTGTCCTTGCATATGATTCTCATGACTCTGCTCGTGCCTATTATAATATCGTTCACTGGTTCCCAAGCCAGTTGTTGTCATGTGTATGATGACTGGTGAGTGCAGCAGTCTTCCCTGGCTCACTTATCTCTTGTGAGTGCAGCGATCTTCGCTGGCTCACTTANGTATTATGACTTGTGAGTGCAGCAGTCTTCCCTGTCTCACTTATCCTATGTTGGTATTATGACCCGTGAGTGCAGCGATCTTCCCTGGCTCACTTATCCTATGTTGGTATTACGTGATGGAGATTTCGGGTCTTCGCTGTCTCGCTTATCCTATGTTGGTATTACGTGATAGAGATTTTGGAGATTTGAAACATTTTGATGTTATGCGTGATTCGTATGTTGAAAATGGACATGTTGGATATTCTTGGTTATGCACTTGATCTCTGCACTTTTGCTCAGTTATCCCTCAGTTCGTATTTTCGTACATTCTGGAAAGTAAGTACTTTGATCTGTTTCGGGTATGCAATTAACCTTTGTACTTTTGTTTTAATGGTTGTCATGATATATATATATATATACACTCTGTACTTTCTGCTTTACATATTCAGTATGTATTTCGTGCTGACTCCCTCTCTTCGGGGGCTGCGTTTCATGCCCACAGGTGTAGCCATGCAAGTGAAAGACCCTCCTGCTAGGATCCCTGACTGCAGTGTGAAGTGCCCCTTCTGCTTCGGAGCAACCATAAGTTGATATCTCGTTTCATGCCCACAGGTGTAGCCATGCAAGTGAAAGACCCTCCTGCTAGGATCCCTGACTGCAGTGTGAAGTGCCCCTTCTGCTTCGGAGCAAACACTTGGTATATATAAACCCAGTTCTCTATTTTTTGTATTTATGTATGTTAAGGGTACGGCGGGGCCTTGTCCTATCTTTTGATTCTATTAGGTATAGTTAGAGGTCTGTGGATTCCTGTGCGTATGGATTAAGGTAGTTTGTATGACTATGTATGTATACTATGGTATGTTGGGCAGTTTAATCGCCGCGGTGACCTTGTCGGCTCGCGTTTATATATATATATATATATATATATATATATATATATATATATATATATATTATTATCATTCACCGGTTCCCAGGCGATTGTTGTCGTGCGTATTATGCTATATATATATATGTTCCAAAGTAGGCTGAATATGATCTTGTCGACCGTATTTATATATATTTATATTTGTGAGTTAGCTGGGATTTTCTATATGTAGGTGGGTAGTCAGTAAAACAGAGGAAACTCTGCCAAAATTTCTGTAAATAAGTTAGTTATAATAATTAGATTCTAGCTTAACAGTTGTGTCTGAGTGCCCCAATCGGGTACTAGTCACGGCCCATAGGTTGGGTCGTGACAATTTTCCTCAAAATATAAGTCTTTTAAGTATAACCTGGTTTGCATTTGTGTCTGGTTTGGTATCTACGTCTGAGTGTCCAATTCGGACACAAGTCACGGCCCACGGGGTTGGATCGTGATATATTTACTACCTTCTTCGAATGACCACTTATTTCTTCTTTGACTCCTTGACTAGCCATCCCAATAAAGGGGCTGAAGATGATGTTCACAGCTTCTAATATTGACGAACAAGATGCAGTGATCTACCGATCTTACCTGTCTTCAGATCCTCTTTTTTACTTGAGATATTTTTGTAAGCAAAAGTAGCCAAGTCGTAGGCTTTGTAGATAGCACTAGTAGCTTTATTTTTCTGTGTATAATCACTATGCTTCCACATATATCTGGTTTTTTCTTTCCTTTTTACTTAAGTAGCTATGATTTTATTAATAAAACTGAAACAAAACACACACTACATTGGGCCCAACCCCAATTCGCAAATCACAGAACAATTGGCTTGGCCCAAACACGGACCAAGCCCAAACATATTGTCTATATAAGAACACATAACATCTGAGGGGTTTCATAAATGTAGCCCTTCATTTTCCCTCTCATCCCTAACCCTAGATTTACGACGATAATCCCTCCATGGGAGAACCTCACCTTCTTCCAAATTTCCTTTGGGTTTGCAACATCAAGACTCCATACTTCTTCTCCTTGCGTATCTTCTTCAACTATCAAAAGTAAGATCTTCGCCTTTGAGTTCCTCTGTTGTTTGACTTTTGGTTTCTCCGATTCTGAATCTTCTGCCTTTTCGCTTTTGGTTTCTTCTTCTTTGTATCTTCCTTCATTAATCATTTTTTAGCAATGTTCTCACGTACCATGGGTTGCTCTATCATGTTTTGCTGCAGGATCTCTGTATCTGTATGAAAAATCTTCCACCTACATCTAGATTGTTTTCAATGTATTTATTCTCCTTCGAAAGTAGAAGTTTTTGTAGTTTCAATGATGCATACATTGAAAATACATGATTTTCGAAGTTTTTTATTCTTTTGGGTAAAAGAAAAATTATTTGTCATTATCGTGAAGAATTAAAATGATGTTTTAGTTATCACGAATACAAAGACTTCTCCCTAAAAATGATAAATTATGAAATAAGTGAAAATAGTGAATCTAAAATCATAAAGTACTTATGATTTGTAAAGGAAAATATTTTTGTATCCTTTGTGAAATGCTTGCCAATTTCTGCTGACATGAATGTAAAATGCATTAACTTCTCTTTAGGCTGTGTTATTTTCTGGTTGCATTGTTTACTCTACAATATACATTGAGATGTTCTACTACTAGACTTCAATATTAACAATATGTAATAGAAGATAATAAATTTACAATTGTGAGTCCATAGATGATGAACTCTATTAATACTTGAAACCTACAATAAAATAAATATTAAAACTTTAACTCACATAAGAAGTTGAATGGCAAATTGTGGTGAGTGCTTTTTAAAAAGGTTTAAACTATTCTATTTTTGTTATTGCTTTCTTGTAATGTATAATTTTGATGCTAAATATTATGTTTCTGTAGGTGCAGATCCAGTGTCAAATTCATCATCTCTGCACGACAATATAATCGGTAAGAAAACTTAGCTCATAGTTTTTAAGAATTCAAATAAGGGATATTCTTTAATCTAATGCCCTTTTTATTACTTACTTCAGTTACATTACTTGATTCACTAGAAGGAATTACTTTTTTGGATTGTTGTTCAACTTCTTTTTAGCATATTAATTCTCCGTTTGGAGATTCATAATCATCTTCTTGAGAGTGACCAGAACACTTTGCAAGCCCATTGGAGACAACTACAAAATAAATGTATTTCATAGTTCAACAAATCTGATTATTCTTGTTTTTTCCTCTAATAGCAACTGACTCTATAATAGATCTTCACTTGATCTAGGGTCATGTAAGCTTCTTCCAAGGGATAGTCAGAGTCAGTGAATTACTCACAATCTTTCTAGTTGCATCTCTATCATTATCTAATCACATCTTTGAAACCTTCTTCACTTTGTAGTTGGCCCTCCAAAATCAATCACATCATAGTTGTTTGTTTTTTTTAAAAAAAGAGAATGGGGCAGCAAAAAAGGTTGAAAAAAATCTCTCTTTGGATTGAAATGAAATCAATAGTTTTCAATGATTTTATTAAACATTGAGGGGCTTTAAATAGCCAACCTAAAACAAAAAATCTGCATAATTTAAAATTCAAAATAACATAAATATCTCAACTACTTAACTAAAATTCAAAATTCAAAATTCAAAATTCAAATTTATTTTAAACTAAATAACTTATTTTACTAAAAAATACCGCAATAACTATAAGCAATTTTAAACACTCCTCCTTTGCTTTAGTTACTGCAATTTTAAAATGTTGCTCCTCCTCAATTTTTGCTTCTGCTGCTCTTGCTTGAAGATTGTTTTTATGCTTCCACACTTTTGTAATATGACCTGCTTGCCTGCAATTTCCACATATTGCATCAGGTCTCAACCAACAAAATTTTTCCAAGTATGTTTTTTTTTGCAGTGTTTGCAAAGAGGAAATTTGCCTTTTCCTTTTCTGATTTGTGCATAAAGAGCACCTTCAATAACATTGTCCTGTCTAAAGCTCTTCTTTGCCCTTTTGCTTGAAGTGCACTTATTAATTCTTCAACAGATATAGTAGAGAGATCTTTAGTCTCTTCCAAAGATGAAATTTTAGACTCAAATCTCTATGGAATTGTCACAAGAACTATTTCTACTATTCTGTCATCTTTGAAATCCTCGCCAAGTAGCATCATTTTATTAATAATCAAAGATATCTTGTCAGAATAGTTAACAATAGTTTCATTCTCTTGCATCCTAAGAGATTCAAAATCCCTTTTCAAATTCAAAATTTGCATTTGTTTGACTCGATCACTTCCCTGGTATTCTTTTTGTAGTTTTTCCCAAGCTTCTTTAGCTGTCTCACAAGTAATTATTTTAGAAAAAATTAAATTCACAACTGAATTTTGAATTACAGTTTTGGCTTTGAACTTTTTGATCTTTTCATCCGAATGAGCTCAAAGCTGAACAAGTGTAGGATTTGCGGGAAGAGGTTGTAAGGGTATATCTTCCATCACAACTTCTCACAAATCATAGGCTTCAAGATATGATTTCATTTTTACTGACCAAATTTGATAGTTTTCGCTAGTAAAATTTTTTTGGGCATTCAAGGAATGACTGCTGCTTGCCATTCTTTGGTTCAAAAAAGTTTGGGCGTTGAAAAAAGCACAGGTTGAAATTAGCCTTAACGAGTTAAAAGGGTTAAAAAGTAGCCCTCACGGGTTAAAAAGGTAGCCCTTACGGGTTGAAAATGTAGCCTTACAGGTTAAAATAGTAGCTCTTGCGGGTTAAAAAAGTACGGTAGTTCTTTGAAAGAACTCACAGATCCCTTAAGATCAATGAGGCACTGATACCACTGTTTGTTTTTTTAAAAGGAGAATGGGGCAGCAAAAAAGGTTGAAAAAAATCTCTCTTTGGATTGAAATGACTTCAATAGTTTTCAATGATTTTATTAAACACTGAGGGGCTCTGTCACGACCCAATTTACGGGTCGTGACTAACACCCTAGGGGGTGTCCAGAGCATACAACCAAAGCATATACATGGCTTTAAATAGCCAACCTAAAATAAAAAATCTGCATAATTTAAAGTTCAAAATAACCTAAATATCTCAACCACTTAACTAAAATTCAAAATTCAAAATTCAAATTTATTTTAAACTAAATAACTTATTTTACTAAAAACTACTGCAGTAACTATAAGCAATTTTCAACAATTGTTCTGTTGCTCCTCATTTGTATGCTCAAGAAGTATTTTCACTTCTTCTCGGGTAGTTCATGGATAAAGATATACATATCTGAATCAATTGTTATGAATCTTATATTAGTCTAAAAATAAGGTGTGAACTTGAACCAAAATTCTACTTTTTTATCATCAACTTTCAATTTTTTATCTTGGTCTTCATCTTCATGTGTGAGGAGGTTTAAAAGAGAATGATGTTTTAGTTTCATTCAAATAAATTTGTGGAAATATGAGTATATACGTTTTGTTGAAATAAAGTAAATATAATTCTAATACATAAGAATATTTAATCATGAAAATTAGAATCATCGACAAAAATTTAAAGTTCTTTTGCATTTCTATTATCTATTCTCCACATTTGTTACTGATTATGCATCATGTTACGCAAATTTTAATAGAATTCACCTCCTAATCGAGTATTTTTTGTGTGACACTAATAATTTTTATGAATAATATTGACACATTATTTTTATCACCAACAAAGAAGATAGGGAGATAAAAATTCATAAAAGGAAAGGATATAACACAAAAAGCCACAAGTGTGCCAATGTTTGCTTCAAAAGGGTCATATAGTTACAAGTGTTGCAATAAATATTGTTCTACCAAAAAGTACTATAACTATTATATTGGACTTTTCTGTTAATTTACTATTATAAATTTTTTACTCAGCTATTTACTTTTGTATGTATTGATGATCATGTTTTCATTTAAAGCAAATAAATTAAATTATTATTATTGTAAGATAAATGAAGATGATAGTTTCCTTCACAAATTTTCATATTTGAACTCACGCTAATAGGAGTTCAATAAATAAATAAGTGAAAGATTTCATGAGAGACAACTCAGTAGTGTTCAATAAATTGGTGACAAATGAAAAATTTTATCATCAGTATTTATTATGATTAGGTCCAGCAAATTAGATAATATAAGGGTATCTATTTATTTTTATCTATTTTAAATGGTTTGAATATCTGATATTTTTAAAATAAGTCAAATGTGAGTCTATCTCATATTACCGATTTAAATTATTTATACTTATATAGTTAAAACAAAAGTCCTATGCACTGATAGTCAAACAAAAGGACAAAAATCTGAAATCCTTGGATGCAAACTAACATCCTCAGCTTCCATCGTCTTCCATTGTCTCAGCTCTGACAACTTCTCTAGTAAGTTTTTCTCCTTCATTTTTACTTCTATCTCCATCTCCTTCTCCTTTTTTTTAATCGCTTTTTATTGTTGTTGCTGATGCAGTATTGGGCTTACTCTATGCTGATGTTATGTTAGCATGCTTGTGGGCATTTTATCTCCATATTAATACTTGAAGCTTCACTATCCCCTTTAATTGCTATTACTTCTAAGTTTTCTTACTTCGAATGTTATTGCTCGCTCTTTATGATTTATAAAATTAGGGCCATAGGCAAATGGAAGGCAATAATGAGTCTGGTAAACAAAGTTCTTCAAGTTCATTAAAATTAGCAAAAAAGAAATTATATGTTGTTTGGATTTTTTTGATTGGCTTAAGCCTAATTCTATTGTTGCAAATTTTAAAGTTCAATGCACAATTTGTAAACAAAAGTTCATAATGGGTCCTATATTTGGAACAACAAATGTAAATCATTATTTAAAGAATAAACATCAGTTGAATAAGGTGGAAGAGGGTCAAAATGAGACAACAGATAAAAAAACTTATGGAGAGAAAATGTCATTGGCCATATGTAGGCATAATTATTCTTTCAATTTTGTAAAGCATAAAGGCATCAAGGAAATGTATTTGTATTTAAATCCAATATTGAGGCATATGTCAAGAAACATAACCAAGTCGAATATCTTGAATTTGTATGCAAGAGAAAAATAACTTTTGTAAAAGGAGCTTGCATTAATTTCTAGTAGAGTGTGTTTGACATTAGACTTCATTAGTATCTAATGACTATATGTGTGCAACAAATCATTATGTGAACTTATATTGGGTTCTTCAGAAAAAGGGTTTTGAATTTTTGTCATGTTCCTCTACATTCAAGTGTAAGTTTAGGTCATTTATAAAATTGATTTTCCCAAAGAATGGGGAATCAAATAGATAATAGTCACCCTTACTTTAGATAACGCTACTTGCAATAATGGTGCAATTTATGTGTTGAAAAATTATTTTTCTTTGATGCATTTACTATTTTGTGAGGGAAAGTTTCTTCAAGTTCATTATAAAAATCACATTCTTAAATTAATTGTTGATGCGGGTTTCGACTATTGAGTAGGCTAGTGCAGCTATTGAAAAAATAAGAGAAGGTGTTAAGTATATCAAGAAATCAGAAGCAAGACCAGAGAGGTTTGTAGAGTGTCATAGTACCCTTGGTCTACTATGTTCTAAAAAGTTACGCCAATATATTCCTATTCGGTGGAATTCTACCTATCAAATGATTGAGAGGGTTCTTTTGTATCAACAGGCATATATGCATTATGAGTTGGTTGATCCCAATTTTAGACATGACCTTTTTAAAATTCAATGGGAAAACTGTTGTGTAGCTACATTTTTTAGGTTATTTTATGATATTATAAAATTATATTTTGGATGCAGGTACCCCACGACAAATTTATATTTTCCTAATATATGGAGAAATGAAAATTTATTGGAGAACACAAAAATAGTGAAGATTCACTGATGAGTGAGATGGCTTCTTCAAAGTTAAGGAGGTTTAAGAATTATTGGGAGTCCTATGGCATCATTTTACCTATAACGATGGTCCTTGACCCTTAGTATAAACTGAATTTTTTGTCATACTTTTGTTAAGTGTTGTTTTTAAAGCTTAATTCTTATTCTGTTGATTAAAAGGTGATGATTCTCGAGTCATTAGAGGACCACCCATAATCTGTCGGTAGGTAAGCCAAACTCTTAACCAAGAACTACAAGTAATGGGTATAAGGGGAAAACCTAAACAAAAACTATAATAGATAGAAATAAATAATGAAACAGGAAAAAAAACTTAAAATATATACACAAATGATCCCTCCATAACTTGGAGGTCACTAGTACAAAGCTACTACAAAATGAAGAAGAGTACAAGTGTCATGAACCCAAGGCCTAGGAGCGACATGGCGAATGGAACCCAAGGTTAACCAAAACAAGCATTATACAATCCATACACACGTCATCAGTTCAGAAGTGCAAATCAAACATCATAAAGTAGTACTAAGGGATAGGGGTTTAGGAGGCAATCTATGGGGTAAGGGGGAATGGGACTTGTCATCGCACAATCACAAAAAAAAAATAAGGGACGGGATCATGGAATACAATCTATAGCAATATAGGACATGGAACTTGTCATCACACAATCATAACAAGCAAGTCTAAGGGAGAGGATCATGAGACACAATCTATGAGAAAAGGGACTTAGGAAATTTATCTTATTAATATATCACAAGCAACAACATCAAAGGGATAAGGGCTAAGGGAGAAGCCTTCATAGGTACATAGCATAGCAAGGATCATACATAGTATATCTTGTCATCTAACAATTAAGCATCTATTGAGAATATGACAAGCCTTACTTACTGCTTTTGCCCAGAAATGGTGAGGAAGAGAGTATTCACATATCATGGTTCTAGCCATGTCTTGAAGAGTTTGATTCTTCCTCTAAAAAACTCCATTTGTTGAGGAGAGTAAGGAGCAAAGAAGTTGTGACAGTATGCTTTTTCATTACAAAAGTTTTCAAAGGCTCTTCTTTCAAATTCTCCTCTATAATCACTTCTAATAGATGTGATGTAGTAACCCATTTCTCTCTGTACTTTCTTATAAAAAATCAATTTTTTTTAAAGTATCATCTTTGTTACCTAAAAACATAACCCAAGTGAAATGGGAATAGTCATCAACAATTACAAACGCATACCTTTTTTCACCAATGCTGCAGTTCTGGTGGGACCAGAAATGTCCATGTAAAGAAGTTGTAGAGGTTTTATAGTGGAAACAGTATCTTTTGAATGAAAGGAGTTTCTTATTTGCTTACCCATTTGACATGCGTCACAGATGTGTTCTTTCGTGTAGTCTAGTTTTTGCAGTCCAATCACCAATTCTAGCCTTGCAAGCTTCTCAATCAATCTCATGTTAGTGCGGCCTAATTTTTTGTGCAAAATCCATAGGTCTTCAGAAATAGATGTCAAATAGATGTGATCTATTGATCCTTTGACAGAATTAAGAATGTAAACATTTTTGTCCCTACTTTGAGGAAGAATTTCCTTCCCAGATTCATCCTCAATAATACACCCAGTTTTTTTTTGGAATCTTACTTCCAAACTGGAATCATAAAGTTGACTAATGCTTAGCAAATTGTACCTTAATCCCTTCACAAGATAACCATTAGTAATATTATAAGATCCATTAAAAGAAATGGTTCCAATACCAATGAAAGTTTCGATAGAATAATCTCCATATCAACTTTTTCCACCATTAAAGTCAACAACATATTTAAACAGACTTTTGTTGGTTGTCACATGATTAGAAGATCCGCTGTCGAGATACCATTTGTCTTTTGATTTTGAGCAGTGTTCCTACTAAACAAGGTTTTTACTTATTTTTAGGTACCCAAGTTTTGGGTCCTTTTTGGTTATAGGTGTTTTTGAATTACTAAACCATGTTGGATGGTTTAGAAAGACGAAACCTGCATCTTGAATAGGAGAGACCAGATTTACCATATTAATAACACGAGCCTTTACTAGCTTTATCAGATCCAGAAAGACTAAAATATTCAATTTGAGGGTAAGTTGACTTGTCTGAGCAAGTTTTCTTGACTTCTTTATTAGGGATGGGAAAGTTACGAGCATTCTTTAAAAGAATTTTTAATTCAAAGTTTTCTACATCTAAAAGATCTCTTACAACAACTGTTAGAACCCGTATATTGGTGTTTTGGTACCATTGCGAACTTTGAGATCAATGTTGTCATTTTCAGGAAAACTTGACACGTAAGTGTACTTTTGAACAATTTGAAAATTTAAGTTGGAATCTTTGTATAAGTATGTATTTATGAATTTATGGACATTTACATGTACAAGTGTACACTTACAAGACCAAGGATATTAAATCTTTCATTAAGTAGTTACAAGTGGAGAAAATGCAAATTCTAGAAACTAAGTGTGTGGCCTTGTAATTGATTCAAGTATTAATTGACCAAGATTTATTTCTTGTAAGTGCCATGACTTGTTATTATTATATTTATACATACACATAAGTTGCAAGAAGGGCCTTATGAAGGTTATATATATATATATATGTATATATATATGTTGCAAGAGGAGCTTAGTTGTCACGACCCAACCTATGGGCCGTGACTGCCACCTGCTTGGGCGTCCAGATCATATAGACATATTAGATACACATACCGATTTTAG
>DF371780.1:0-13646 GCA_000787875.1 Solanum virginianum
CTTTCTAGATTAAGTTCACCATCAAAATCATCATTATCATATTCAAGATTTTCAAAAGGGACATGAGCTATTTTCTTCTAACTTGGGGTATAACATTATTGGGTAGTACAATATTATTCTCCCTCCTAATTGCAGTTATGGTCTCATTTTGCTTGATAATTATATTTCTCATCTCTTGAAATTGAAGGTTCCATCTCTCGAATTATTGGTGCATAGCATGAAGGATGAAGTCATTCCTTTCTTTGGTCTCAACTTCTAAACAAGCCCTTTCTTCATCACCACCTGAATTAGACATCTTAAAGAAAAATATCAATCACAGACTTAATATGGGTTTTACCCACTTTTAAACTCGCTCACACTTGCCATTTCCTCCTCAAATAACCTTTGAATAAGAGTACTATATAGATTTATAGTTAAACCTAAACAAGTATAAAGTTCTTAGAAATAACGTATAGATTTTTGGGGCACAAAAGAAAGTAAAGAACAGTCCTAGAACAAGTAGGATTTAGTTGAAACAAAACATGAATAAAAAGGAACTTACTTAGAATTATATAAGAATAAGAAAAAAATTTCCCGTGTCGTCAAAGAGTTAGAATCCCCTCTTCTTAATTTGTTTTATCTGGAAACAACTCATGCATGATTTTGAGGGTAAGTAAATAGATTTTTTGGAGAGCAAGTTATCTCCATTTTTAAAAGCTTTTTTAACCTTTTTTTTTTACTTTTTATTTGCTCTTTATATTTAAGAAATCTCAAGATTTACCAAGAACAAAATCTTGATAGAATCGCTCTGATACCACTTGGTAGGATCAAAGTTAGAAACAATACTAAGATGGAGTGAATATTAGAATGCGGAAGCAAAAACAAAAAAAAAAAAGAAAAACTAATTAAAGATATGGGAAATTCAAAGGAAATATCCATGAATTTCAAAGAAATTGATATTCTATAGCCTTGAGAAGATCCATGTCACAACGTAAAGATTTATGAAAGAAATCTAATGCATGTACTTGAGTCGGTTGTTCCTTGGGTGTACGGGCTCTTCTTCCTCTTGTGTTAGGCATGATCTAGCATAGCAAAGAACAATCATTAAGGAGGAAATCCTTACCTTGACTTCTATAGCACAACATAGATTAAGAAGAAGGGAAACATTTCCTAAAATGTCTCATAGCCTTTTACTCATAGTTTTGGTGCACAATACAACCATGAATAAGACTCTAATCGACATGGTGTATTAGATGCCGAGGACCCTCTTACTCATAGTTGTGGTGCACAACACAACCATGAATAAGATTCTAATCAACATGGTGTGTTGGTTGCTAAGGACTATTAACAACCTAGTGCTCTAATACCAAGTTTGTCATGACCCAAGCCTAGGGCCTAGATGTGACATGGTGATTAGGGAACCCAAAGGGACCCCAATCAAGCCTCTTACATATCATTATACATCTTTTGTTGCGGAAGTAATTAAAGGACAATAAGGAATAGAAATAAGGGAATAGGGACTAAGGGAAGTCCTTGATACCATAGAAACATATCAAGCCCATAGAATAGCATTAATACATCATAAGGTTCCAACAACACCTCTAAACATAAAACTTAGCAGGGGCCAAGACAAGCAATTGGGCTTACCCTCATAGTCCAAAGCATACAATAAAGCAAAGAGAGTCTTTATACATAGTATAAGATCAAAGACATTATCTCCGAAGTTGAGGACTAATCAACTTGCTTTGAAAGAAATCGTACTAGCCATGTGGGGCAAGAGGATGATCAAGTGGAGCTCTGGTTCCTACATGGTAACATCATATAGGCATAGAGTATGCGTTAGTACATTTGAATGTACTAAGTATGTAGGATGCAATGCAACAAGAGATAGGCAACATAATCAAAATGCATATTTAGGCAATAAATGAGCATATAGCAATATGGCATGCATAAATAATGCTTGTTGTAAAATATGCTTACATAGAACATTTTACATGTGTAGGAAGAGACAGACATTATGATGGTTGTCACACCCCACTATCCTTGGTGATTGAGGTATCAACCTCTCAATTGGTTGATGGTGGTCTTACCCCACCATCCATGGTGATTGAGGTATCAGCCCCTCAATTGGTTGATGGTGGTCTTACCTCGCCATCCATGGTGATTGAGGTATCAACCACTCAATTGGTTGATGGTGGTCTCACCCCGCAATCCATGATGATTGAGGTATCAACCCTTCAATTGGTTGATGGTGGTCACATCCCGCCATCCATGGTGATTAAGGCCTAGCACCCCCTCAACTAGGTGTTGTCAACTTGCAATACTATAGATACTTTTCATGAAATCAATACATATATACCATCCTTTCATTATCATAAAGTCATACGAGTCATAGGTCATGCAATGGTTCATCAATAGTTCAAGAACCTTAAATTGGAAATTTTATGGAATACTTGGTGGGTGTGTAGTGCTAGGGTAAAACCATGTAATTAATGAGTGAAATCATTCAAGAAATCTTGAAGTAAATCAACCCACCAACACTTGGTAATACCATCTTGCAAAATACATTGAAACCCCTCATCAAGACTCGTCATAGATCTTAGATTCATAGCTCAAAACATGTTTAAACAGTCACACTTTAAAGAAACCCCAATATAATTAAAACCCCTAATCAAAACTCATCATAGATCTTAGATTCATAGCTCAAAACATGCATAAACAGTTACACTTTTACAAAACCCCAACATAGTTCATAGTCAAATTCATGATAGAAGACCCATAAGTAAAATCAACTTAGAAATATGTAAGTTAGGTAAAAAGGAAGCTTGGGCACCATAGGTGAAAGACCCAATGGTTGAAACCCATATAGCTTGATTTTGGAGAATTCCTTGATTAATATTGGAAATGGAGACTTAAAGCTTAAGTGAAATCCTTAAGATCCGAAATGAGTTTTGGCACTTGAAATTTGGGTGAAATATTTGTCAAAGTGTTTGAGAGAGTATTGGGGAATGTCTTGTATGATAAGAAGGTGAAATATGGCTAAGTACAGGTATTTTTACACATGGGAGGACATAGGCCCAAGACCCGAAGGCCTTGGATCGAATAACAAAATTAGCAAAAAAAACTACACTAGTCTGCGCCCTGGCCGCATCGCGCCAGGGGCACGAACTCATCCTATTTTTCAAAAAATTTGGAAAATGAAATATTGATACGGTTGCTCTAAAATCAGGATTAGACCCATTTACCGCTCAATTTTGCCCTCGATCAAGAATATGAAGTCGAATTTTCGATATCACGTACGAATTTTGAGATATATTGAAATTATGATTTTGGACACTTGTGAGGCACATTTTTTCGGGCACTTTTTGGGGTTGTTTCATACCCAATTGTCCTTGAGTAAAAAAGGAGACTTTTGATCTAAGACATGACTAGTCCGTGTCGCCGCAGCGACGCGGACAACCACTGCTTTGTCAAATTTCACCAAACAAATATTTTTTTGGCACGGGTAAAATATATCTTGTAGGCAACCATTTCCCTACGCAATTTTACCCTTCGAACAAGAATATGAGGCCGAATTTGCAAAATTTTGCATGAATTTTGAGATATTAAAAAAAATTGCATCATAGGGTCTTTTCGAGCTACGTTAAGGGGTGTTTCAATATCCCTCCTTGGGAACATTCCTCCTCAAATGTGAAAAGAGATCGAATGAATAAAATGGATCATCCATCAACTCCTTACTAAAATAATAATGCAATTTAAATATGGTTTTCATGAAACTTTCAAAGTCTGTATTGTGGAAATCATTTTAAAAGTATGAGTAGTACATTTTCATAATTGCACGTGAAACCTCAATCAATTTGTTTCATGAGCATGCATGCATAATATGTAACATGTTAAGGCTAACTAAATGATGTATGGAAATAATCATAAACTACCATTATTACCAATATGCCAACACAAACCAATATGCCAACACAACCACTTACCAATACATCAATCATAGCACCACCACTTACGAAACCACTTAGTACTAACCATCACCATATTTAAAGATATTAAGGTAGAACATACGTGGAGCTAATCATATTTGCATAACTCATAAAAAGCATATAAAGTAGCATGAGTAGCTCCTTAGTACTAACCATCACCATATTTAAAGAAACACATACATACTGGGCATAGTGTTACGAGCTCTCTCTCTTCCCTTCTAGCGGCCACTGGGCAATCCCTTCTCTTGTGCCCTAGCTCACCATACTAAAAGCAACCTTCTTGACCCACCAAACACACTCCTAGGTACATCTTACCTCACTTGTCACAAGTAGGATATGGGTTTCTTTCCTTCTTACTCCTAGCCTCAAGCGTCTTGGTAAATGACAATCCACCCTAATCAAAACGAGCTCTCTTAGACTCTCTTGCTTTCTTCCTCATCTTTTCATCTTTGATCTACTCGACATACGTCATAGAGCCTTAAAAAATCCATCTCCTTTACTACTAGTGGTCCTACACTCTTAGACAAGCAAGTCAGATAATCTCGATATAAATTTGCTCATTCTTGCTCAGGGGTCGGCAACCAATAGTAGGGCATACTTGGATAGTTGGGTGAACTTGAGTGAATACTCCCTGACACTCATATTCCTTTGCTTGAGGTTGATAAATTCTTTCATCTTAGCTTCCCTCAACTCTAAAGGAATGAAACGATCTTGAAATGCATCCTTGAACTCTCCCCAAGAAATGGAACCGAAATCTTCACTCCTCTCATTCTTCCATTGAGTATGCCATTTTTTACCAACCCCTTTCAGTTGGAAGGCCGCTAACTCTACCTTTTCCTCTGAAGTAACACCCATAACGGCCAACACCTTATGCATCTCATCCACAAACTCTTGAGCATCCTCCTGCACCTTTAAACCATGAAACTCGGGAGGATTCATCTTAGCGAAATGCCTTACCCTTGAAGCCGGGGTGGAAGAATTTGGAACATTAGCACCTTGGTTGACTTAATTGGCTTTATATTTATGCCATCATAGTTAAGGCAGCCCTAAACTTCATATGAGAAACTGTCTCCTCTTGTTGCACATGAGAAGCTTGACCTTCGACACCACCAATTGGCATACGTGCTCTTCTCGATGGCATCTTCTAGATATGTCAAAGAGGGTATCGTTAGAGAGAGTAATAACCTTTGGTGCATCCAATGGCATGATATGAATCATAATAAAGTTAAATACTTCCTAAAATGCCTCATAGCCTCCTATCCATAGTTGTAGTGCGCTTCATAACCTTGAACAAGACTCTAATCGACGTGGTGTGTTGGTTGTCTGAGAACCATCTATAAACCTGGTGCTCTGATACCAAGCTTGTCACGATCCAAGACTAGGGTCTAGATGTGACACGATGAATGGGGAGCATAAAAGCAACCTAAACAAGCCTCTTAGCTTATCATTTGTACATCCTTGGTTTCTTGAAAATAATAAAAGATAAATAATTTCTAAGGGAAGCGGGCCTTTGGACTCACGCTATGGGGATATTATAGGGAAGAGGATAAACATGAATCACATAGCAAATAAGTCTAAGGGGCAGGTAAGTATGACTCATATTATGGGGGCATTTACGTACTTGGAACTTTCATCACTTTCCACCATAATCAATAGCATCACATAAGGGATAGGGTCTAACGGATAAGTCTCCATAAAATCTCAACACCACATTATAGGTACATGGCATAGTATCCAACAACACCTCTAAGCATGAATACGATGGAGGCCAAGACATGTTCAAGGCTCACCCTAAAACTAAAAAGTAAAGTGGAATAAAGTGTCAACATAAGTAAGATAGAAACCAAGTGTCGTCGCTGAACTAGAGGTCTTCTTTCAATGATCCAAAGCTAACTACATAGAGGATATCGATGAGCGTCGGTCCTTACATGGTGAAATTATGTAGGCATAAAGTATGGTGTTAGTACTTGGAATGTACTAATTATGTGGGGTGCAATGCAACAAGGGAAGCAAGCCATAGTAATCAAAATGCATAAACATAATCAAAGATGTAAGCTCAATATGCCATGTAGAACCAATGCTTAAGGTAGAACATACGTGGAGCTAATCATATTTGCATAACTCATAAAAAGCATATAAAGTAGCATGAGTAGCTCGTCCGTATAACTTGTACTAGAGGTTGAGGAAAATTGTGTAGGTCATAATAATAAAGAACCATCATAAATCATCATAAGAGAATATCTTGGGGACATGAGGGGGATATGAGCATATATAAGGAAAACCATGGATCAAGAATGACATATACCATAAAGCTTTGGGGAGTTCATAAAAGATAGTGAGAAATACAGAGCATATATAAGGAAAACCATGGATCAAGATGGCATATACCATAAAGATTTGGGCAATTCATAAAAGATAGTGAGAAATACAACATGTCATACATAACTAAAGTATTAATATTTTTGGGTGAAAAATACATCACTTTACATTAAACACTATTTTATTATGCTAGGAACATTGGCAATCATAATGGAAAATACCATACACACTTATAGAAATTATCATGTACCTTTAGGGGAAATACCATTTGAATTTGTGAAATAAAGAATCATAGGAACTTTAAATGACCTTTGGACATAACATAAAGGAACCGTTTAATCATTATAAGAGGGACAACTTAAAACCATACGGAGAACTTGAACTTCTATGAGAGAAACCTTTAACCAATATAAACCATGTGAGCTAAGCCATGGAGTCTCGATGTTTTCCCTACACCGGAGGAAAGGGGACGTCACTTTCCAAGGTGACTGAAACGCCCCAAAAATGTGCCTCGAAAATGTTCATAATCATAATTTTTATATTTCTCAAAATTCATGCGTGATATAAAAATACAACTTCATATTATTGATCAGGGGGCAAAATTGAGTGAGAAATGGATATAACTCGAATTTTAGAAGACCCATAGCGAAAATTGATTTTTGCCAACTTTTAGCGACCTGTCGCGGAGAAGTGTTATCACTTTTTTAATTTTTTTGTTTTGGTCTAAGGTATTGGGGTCATGGCCCCATGCCCTTTTACATGTGAAATATCTCATACTTAGCCATTTTCAACTCCATATCACTCAAAAACCTTCTCTAAAACCCTTCAACTATTTTATCAAAATTTCCATCCAAATTCAAGTGTCTCAAGCTTAATTCCGGATCTCAAGAACTCCATTCAAGCTTCAATTCTCCTTCAAGTTTACATCAAGAAATATCAAATTTAGGTATGTGGATTTCATCCATTGGGTCCTTTCACCTATGGAGCTCAATCTCCATTTTTATGAAAATTGCATGTTTTGAAGTTGTATTATCTATGGGTATCTTCTATTATGGATTATGGGTATAAATTATGTTGGGGTTTTATGAAATGTTGATTTATTATACACGATTATCTATTTTAAACTTGTACTATGAATGAATTTTTTTCTATTGAGACTATGCATGTTTTGAGCTATGAAACTATGATTTATTATAAGATTTAATGATGAATTTTAATGTATTCTATATGAGAGTTTTACTATATATTGGTGGGTTGATTTACATTGAGTTTTCTCATATTATTTTACTCTTGAATTGCATGATTTTGAACTAGCATTACACACCCACGAAGTGTTTGATAAAATGTCTTTTAAATAATTCTTAAAGTTATTGATGCTCTATCGAATGATTTATGAGTCACATGACTTTATGATGATTTTCGGCTTTCAAAAATGTATTGCCGGATTAAGCCCTTTTTTCAAAGATTTTACTTCTTGTGGGCCTTTGATGTTAATGCAAGGGTAATGTTTGATGATGATCTATTCTTATGTTTTAAAGTTAGGCTCACCATTATAGGTCAAAAATGTTTTAGAGCTACTCATGTCAAGTTTTAATGTTCCTTACAACTTGCTAAAGTGTGATTATTTTAATTATTTTGTGAAATTAGGCTTAGCACTGATGGAATTGATGTGGCATGGACCATCTTCATGGGTTCATATTCCTTTCCTCAATCTATGTGTCAACATAGGAGTATACTTTACCCTTGCTTTACTAGTGGATCCATTTAGTGCGCGCTTTGTTCAGGTTCTTCCCGAAATGGGTCATGTTCCCGTAAGGTGAAATTTCTTATGAAATCTTTTCTGAAATGGGTCATGTTCCCATAAGGAGGGTTACTTCATACGAAATGGGTTATGTTCCAATAAGGTGAAGTACTATTTACCTTAGTAAATAGACCACCTATATACCGATGAGGGTAATCATCGAGATTCCAAGTTGTAGCTCACTTGGTCTTATTGTTTGTCGGTAGGGTCTCTTCCCACATATGTATTACGTTCTATGCAAGTTGGATGATTTATAAGCATATTTTACTTCAAGCATTGATTATGCATGCCATATTGATATTATGCTATCTGTTGACTATGTTAATTTATTTTGATTATATTGGGCTTATGTCTTGTTGCATAGCATCCTACATACTTAGTACATTCAAATGTACTAATGCATACTTTATGCCTACATGGTATCACCATGTAGGAATCAAAGCTCCTTTTGATCATCCTCCACGTGCCTAGTGAGATTATTCGAAGATAAACTTGGTGAGTCCTCAAGTTTGGGGACACTATCTATCTCTTGCTATCTCTAAGACTTCTTTATGTTGAACATTTGACATTATGAGGGTGATCCCGGAAAGTGTCTTAGCCCCTGCTCCATATTATGTTTAGAGGTGTTAGAAAATTATAATGTATTTGTGCTATAAGCTTGACTCTTTATGCTTTTGTGACATAAAAGACTTCCCTTAGTCCTTCTTTTCCTTTTTATTAACTCTTGTTGTTGTTTAATTTCCTTTCGCCATCAAGGATGTGTGATTGATATGCTAAGAGGTTTGTTTGGGTTCCTTAGGGTTCTCATTCATCGTGTCACGTCCAGGCCCTAGGCTTGGGTCGTGACAAACTTGGCATCAGAGCACTAGGTTTCGGGTTCCCACTCAATTTTGCCCCCTGATCACATATATGAAGTCAGGTTTTTGATATTACGCACAAATTTTGAGATATATGGAAATTATGATTCCGAGCACTTTCGAGGCATATTTTCGGGCACTTTTAGGGGTTGTTTTAATATCTCCCCCTTCGGAACATTCATCCTCGAATGTCAAAGCAACTTATATGATAGACATAAACAAGATAGCTTCAGCCCATATAAGGATGCAATTATGCACTTAAACATTATATCAAAAATTCCAACATAAGTGTAAAATCATCATGAACTTTGTCAACATAAACATGAATGCATAGAAATGACATAGGGGCTGAAATATGAGACATGGAATCCCAAAGGTGACATAGAATTTGTACCTTAGGCTTGAGTAGAATGAAAAAGATAAGGATATCGCTTTTGCCTGTCCAATTCGATCTCCCATGTAGCACTTTCGTCTTATTGATTCCTCCAAAGGACTTAATGGAAGCAATGTCCTTGTTCCTTAGCCTCTTCACTTGCCTATCCAAGATTTCTACTAGAACCTCATCATAAGTGTAGCTGTCTTCAACTACACCCACAACATCCAATAGAACAATAGCGTTCATATCACCCACACACTTCCTTAACATAGACACATGAAACACCGGATGAACCAAATTCATTTCACTAGGCAACTCCAACTCATAAGCCACCTTAACAATCCTTCTCATCACTCTATAAGGACCCAAAAATCTTGGACTTAATTTATCCTTCTTGCCAAAATGAACCACACCCACCAATCTTCCTCATTACTCTAAAAGGGCCCACATATCTTGAACTCAACTTGCCCTTCTTACCAAAATGAACCACACCCTTCATGGGTGAAACCTTCAAATAGACACAATCACCGACTTTAAATTCAAGGTCTCTCCTCCTCACATCGGCATAGGATTTTTGACGACTTTTGGCTGTTTCAACAAGTCTCTAGTCATCCTTACCTTCTCAAGAGCCTCTTTAACCAGATTTAGTCCTAACAAAACCACCTCTTCAACCTCAAACCACCCAACTGGTGATCTACAAGGTCCGTTATAGAGAGTCTCAAAAGGAGCCATACCAATGCTTGAATGATAGCTATTATTATATGCAAACTCAATCAATGGAAGATAATCATCCCAACTACCCTTAAGCTCCAATACATAAGCCCTAAGCATATCCTCAATTGTTTGGATAGTTCTTTCGGCTTGACCATCCGTTTGAGGGTGAAAGGTCGTACTAAGTTTAACTCTTGTACAAAGATCCCTTGGAAATGACCTCCAAAAATGTGAAGTTAATTGAGCACCATGATCTAATATGATGGACAAAGGAGCCCATGCAACCTCAACAATTCATGAATGCACCTAGCATAATCTTCAGCCCCCATATGTAGTCTTACCCGATAGAAAATGAGCCGATTTTGTCATTCTATCAGCTTTGTTCAGGTTCTTCCCGAAATGGGTCATGTTCCCGTAAGGTGAAATTNTTGACTTATTGGTAACTATGACAACCGGAAATAAATTTGGCAATGTCCCTCTTCGTACCTCCCCCATCAATACACCTCTATCAAATCTCTATACATCTTAGTAGAACTAGGGTGAATATAATAAGAAGAATTACGGGCCTCATTAAGGATTTTCTCCCTTAAGCCATCAACATAAGGTACACACAATCTACTTTGGTACCTAAGGGCACCATCTCCCCCTTGGGAGAAAACCTCCACCTTAGCATATTTTACCTATGCCTTTAATTCTAACAAAATGGGATCAAGATCTTGCTTAGCTTTCTCCTCCTCAACCAATGAAGATTTAGAGCCATCAACCACCACAACACCCCCTTATCCACCTCTTCCAACCTAACTCCCATTCTAGCCAACCGAACGACCTCCCTAGCCACCCATTTGCCTCCATCATCAACATGAGCTAGGCTACCCATAGACACCCTACTCAAAGTATCGACTACCACATTAGCCTTACCAAGATGACAATGCACACTCATGTCATAAATCAACATGAGCTAGACTACCCATAGACACCCTAATCAAAGATTTCGCGACCATATTAGCCTTATCGGGATGATAATGAACACTCATATCATAATCCTTAAGAAGTTCTAACAACCTACTTTGTCTCAAGTTGAGATCTTTTTGAGTGAAGACATATTAGAGACTCTTATGGTCGGTGAACACATCAACAAGCACCCTATACAAATAGTGATGCCAAATTTTCAAAGCAAAGACCACGAAGGCTAATTAAATATCATGGGTAGGATAGTTCTTTTCATGCACTTTGAGTTTTCTAGAAGCATAGGCTATCACCTTACCATTTTGCATCAACACACAACCCAAACCAACCCTTGAAGCATCACAATACACAACAAACCCTTCTAGCCCTTCCGGTAGTGACAAGATAGGAGCAGATAGAAACTTATCTTTCAATGTTTGGAAACTCTTTTCACACTCATCGGTCCACACAAATTTGGCTTTCTTTTGAGTCAACTTGGTCATTGGAGAAGCATACTACTACAAATCAGGCTTTTCGCGATAATTATTTAACGGTAATTAATTAATTGGCACTAATTATTTCTTTTAGCTGAAATATTAGTGGCATATGAGCAATAGCCTCTAAAAGGCTATCTTTTAATGGCAACTAAAATAAGTTGCCAGCAAAAGTCAATAATTATAACACAATTTCCATCCTTCTATTTTTCCCTCCAATTTTTTCTACTAAAACAATTCCCTCTAATTATATCAATAAGAAAATAATTTTTGTTAGAAAAAGCCCTATTTTGTACTTAACCATCAGATTCTTTAGGTAAGCCTCTCCCTCATAGTATTGCTTGAGCATGGGGAGTCATAGGTATGTTCTGGTGCTCACTTCCATCTTCAGCTTTCATGGTCTCTATCTTCAAGATCTCAAGTCCATACAAATACCCAATTTCAGATTGCAAAATTTAGCAAGAGATTGTCATCTTATGCTCATCAGTGCTCAAAGATTCATATGCTCTAAGCACTCCTACGCTCCAATGGCTTCAAGCATTCTTGTATAGCAATTAATATTCGCTCAATCTCAAGCTCATCCCTTGAATCATACTCTCAAAGTGCAGTAGCTGATTTCGTAAATCCCTTGAATCCTATGCACCTATAATGGATTGAAAACTCTTATGCCCTAATTCTCCAGGTTCTCAAATTATTTTGCCTAATTCTGAAAGTTTTGGTGCTTCAATGTTTCAATGCTTCATGCCCTAATTTCATTCAATGTTGAAATTTCTCAGAAAATGCTTCATTGCAGCTATTTATTTCATGAAGCTTCATGTATATAGAAATGATTTTGTGCGAATAGAGTTTACATGGTAGAAAATTCATCTGATTTCAAATTTTCTTGTGTTGTGAGTTTTTTTATTTTCTTGTGTTACTAGGTAGAAGATACGATTTTGCTTTATTTTTGTGGGTCAACACACTTTGTTATGGGCTAATTGTGGTTGTGTGCTATGATTTTGTTAGTTGGATTATGAATTTAAAGATACAAAAAAAAACATCTGATGGTTTTTGAGAGAAGGGAATTGAGCTGAAAATCAAGATTTTCTCACATTGTTTCAGGCTCCCAAATAAATTCCTCAAAATTAGGAACGCTACTTTACTTCTGCAAAAAACAGATGTTGTAGTAATTCATTAGGTTTTTTTTTGTGGTCTACACTCTGTAGTTGTGTTTGTTGTATTAAATGTTAAAAAGTGCAACAGTATCAATTTGTATAGTAAACTTAATCTCGAAATATAAATTTGCTTATTTTGACAATCTACTTGAATAATGTAAAATAAAATCAATAGTTTTCTCTCTAATCTCAATAAACGGATCCATAGCACAGAATAGATATGCATCTTCTCAACTCACTTATTCTAAATCCTGAATTTGGCTCACTTGATGAGATTTCTTCTCACATATTGAACTAAGTATTGTGTCATGAGATACCAGTATTTGATTAGGGTAGGAAGTCTACTTTAGAGGGTAAAAGAGACTATATTCTCAGTACTTACCACTCTACCATAACCTTTTAGTACAATTATTCTACAAATTAAGTATTCATTGTGTCCATAGAAGAATGACGAAGGTAGCATAAAGTATCATTTGTCACTACGCACCATAGCTATATTACTCAACCAGCTGGTTACATACTAGTAAGAGCTCTATTTTACTTCTTCAACAATGTCTTCTTCCTTTGTATTCTCTATTTTTCATTGTTCAATGATCCCACTAACAGTGGAATCAGGAGAGAGATCTCTCCATCAAAGTTTATGTACAAAAAGCATTTGTTTGGTGTCTCTATAATATGCAAGGTTTATTATCATAATGAGGTACTTGTAATAACATGGTTTATTTATAATGAATTTTCTCAACATTCTATACTGAGGGTATCTTGGGAAAATAATCCCTCTCCCTCTACCTAGTCAAACATTATGAATTTTGTGTTGAATTAAACTTTTCAATTCTTTCATGAGAGTAAGGATTGCTGCTCTTACGATGGAGTCACTTGTGATATTTAAGTTGTCATAATACCGGTTTAAACCTTAGTTATAGCCAGCTTAATGGAAGTACATTGGCAGCTTGAAGAATTTGAGGTATCTCAACCTTTTTGATGCTTTCTTTCAAGGGGAAATCTAGATAGAAATCTCAGA
>DF371776.1:0-12252 GCA_000787875.1 Solanum virginianum
TTAACCCTACAAATCACACAGAAAAGATAATTGGCAGCTGGTATGCCTCACAGGTATGACTTGTAGGGTGACCTACGAGTCATAATTGCGGTCTCGTATCAGGTTCTTAGCATCTTGGACTCAACTGGCATGACCCACTGGTACGAGCCATAGCTTGGGCTACGACTCGTATGCTCATCTCATAGTCTAGGCCTTCAATTGTTGATCCAAAGTTTGGGCTCTCTGTTTCCTGCTATGAGTACACCTATATGAGTCATAGTGGGACCTATGACTTGTAGGGTGGCCTCATAGGATTGACCTCCACTTAGCAGATTTCTGATTTTTGCTCTTTGATTCTTTCTAAGATAACACCCTATGACTCGTACCTTAGGCTACGACTCGTAGGTGAACTCGTATGCCCTATGCTTCAGTAAAATCTGCAATTTTCCTTCAAAATTATGCCAACCTAACTTTTCTGCAAGAGCAGCACAAAAACACATAAAACCCATAAAAACACCACATTAAGAACTCACAAAATCTCTAGTTTTAGGCACCAAATGTGTTGTACTTTGACAGCACATCAGAGTGAGCTCGGAAAGTATCTTGGCCCCCGCCCAAGTCAATGTCTAGAGGTGTTGTTGGACAAGTGATGTAATTATGCTATGTTCTTAACTCTTGTTTGTTTATGGTATCCAAAAGTTCCCTTTGTCCCTTTATCCTTATTTATACTCTCTAGTTGTTGTTTAATTACTTCCGTGAACAAGGATGTGAAAATGATATGCTAAGAGGCTTGTTTGTGTTCCCTTCAGGTTCTCATTAATCGTGTCACATCTAGGCCCTAGGCTTGGGTCATGACAAACTTGGTATCAGAGTACTAGGTTGTTAATGGTCCTTGGAATCCAACACACTACGTTGATTAGAGTCTTGTTTATGGTTGTGAAGTGCACCACAATTATGAGCAAGAGGCTATGAGGCATTTGAGGCTATAGAATTTAAGGTAAGGTTTTCCCCTAACGAATATTCTTTTCTATGCTACATCATGCCTATTCTAATAGGAAGAAAAAGCTCGTTCACACAAGGAGCAACCGGCCCCTCCTGCTCCTTAAGCTTCTCAAAATGGGGGAGTAGGCCATGAAGAGTTTCGAGATGCTATTACTATGCTAGCCTATGTTATGACTTATCAAATCAACCAACGGGCCCAATCCCATCACGCTATTACTCCTGTCGTAAGGGTAAGGGATTTTACTAGGATGAACCCACCGGAGTTTCATGGGTATAAAGTGGATGAGGGCCCTCAAGATTTGTTGATGAGGTTTACAAAGTGTTATCTAACATAGGGTTTAACATGAAGGAGAAAGCAAAATTGGCGGCCTACCAACTCAAAGGGGTGGCCCAAATATGGTTTACCCAATGGAAAGTGGAGAAGGGGAACAATATTGTGATCCTTTGAGAGGAGTTTAAGGTGGCGTTTCTCAACTGATTCTTCCCTCTTGAGCTAATGGATGCCAAAATGATGGAATTCATGAATCTAAAGCAAGGATCTATGAGTGTAAGGGATTATTCCCTCAAGTTCAATCAACTCTCCAAATATGCTCCACAATCGGTGGCCGAGCTAAGTCTAGGATGAATAAGTTTGTGATGGATGTATCTGATTTGGTGAATGAGGAGTGTCATGCTGCCATGTCGATAGGTGATATGGACTTGTCCTACCTCATGATTTATGCAGAACAATTAGAGGGGGAAGAGTTGAGAAAGAGGAGAATGGGTGAGGCCAAAAGGGCCGTTTTTGAAGGTAGATTCCAAAGTCTCAAGAATGGTCAGTTTATCAAGGTGAAGGGTCTTCTAATGCTCCTAATAGAAGGTTTATTAATAACAACCCAAGGGTCCAAGGTGGTGGTGGCTTGGTGCCTAATCTTATATGCCCAAAATATGGTAGAGATCATAATAGTCCATGTTTGAAGGATACTAATGCTTGTTATGGGTGTGGTGAAGTGGGACATAAGGTGATTGATTTTCCACATCATCAAAACAAGGGTAGATATGGCCGTCCATAAGGACAAGGTGCAAATGCAATTCCTAGAAGAAGAGGAGGCCAACAAGGGGGTGCTCCAAGGCAAAATCAGTTTTATGCTCTTCAAGGGAGACAGGGGGTAGATGAGGGGCCTGATATTGTCACTGGTATGTTAAAAGTCTTTTATTTTGATGTGTATGCATTGATAGACCAGGGTGCCACTCTTTCTTTTGCTACTCCTTTTGTTGCCAAAAAGTCTCATGTTAAACCCGAATTATTGTGTGAGCCATATGAAGTGTCTACTCCCGTTAGTATATCCATTGTTGCTAGAAGGGTCTATAGAAATTGTCCCATTTCCATTTTGTATAAAGTATTGCCTTGTGATTTTGTTGAATTGGATATGGTGGATTTGATGTCATTCTTGGGATAGATTGGTCGCATGCATATTATGCCTATATTGATTGTAGGATCCATAGGGTCAAATTCCAATTCCCTAGTAAACCCATCCTTGAGTGGGAGAGTGTTGATGTGGTGGTCAAGGGAAGATTTATTTCTTCCATTAAAGCCCAAAAGTTAATTTCTAAGGGGTGTTTCTATCATCTTGTGAGGGTTAGGGATGTTGAGTCCAAAGTCCTTCCTATAGAGTTGGTTTCAGTCGCCAATGAGTTCCTTGATGTCTTTATCATCTTGTGAGGGTTAGGGATGTTGAGTCCAAAGTCCTTCCTATAGAGTTGGTTTCAGTCGCCAATGAGTTCCTTGATGTCTTTCCTAATGAGCTTCCCAGTGTTCCTCCTGAAAGGGAAATGGATTTTGGCATAGACCTCCCTCCCAATACTCAACCCATTTCTAATCCCCACTTTCCATATGGCCCCAGCGGAGTTAAAGGAGTTGAAGGACCAATTGAGAGATTTGTTGGAGAAGGGTTTTGTAAGGCCTAGTCAATTACCTTGGGGTGCACTGATATTGGTTATGAAGAAGAAAGATGGTACTCTTAGAATGTGCATTGATTACCGGTAACTTAATAGGGTCATCATAAAGAATAAGTATCCTTTACCAAAGATTGGTGATCTTTTTGACCAACCTCAAGGGGCTAGTCACTTCTCTAAGATTGATCTTTGGTCTGGGTATCACCAAGTGAAACTAAGGGAGTATGACATTCCCAAGACGGCCTTTCGAACTAGATATGGGCACTATGAGTTTGTGGTTATGTCTTTCAATTTAACTAATGCACCGGCTATCTTCATGGATCTTATCAATAGGGTCTTTAAACCCTACCATGATTTATTTATGGTGGTTTTTATTAATGATATCTTGATCTATTCCTATAGTGAGGAGGAGCATGTGGATCACTTGAGGCTGGTAATGCAAATCTTGAGGAAAGAGAAGTTGTATCCCAAATATGAAAAATGTGTTTTTTGGTTGAAAAAGGTTGCCTTTCTAGGTCATGTGGTGTCGGTTAATGGTATTAAGGTAGATCCTAAGAAGACTAAGGTGATCAGAAATTGGCCTAGACCTTTAACTCCATCAGACATTAGAAGTTTCTTGGGTTTGGCGGGTTATTACCGGAGCTTTGTGAGTGGTTTCTCTTCTATTGCTTCTCCTATGACTAAGTTGACCCAAAAGAAGGCAAAAATTTATGTGGACCGTTGAATGTGAGAAGAGTTTCCAAACTTTGAAAGATAAGCTTGTCTACGCTCCTATCTTGTCTCTACTGGAAGGGTTGGAAGGGTATGTTATATATTGCGATGCCTCAAAAATTTGTTTGGGTTGTGTTTTGATGCAAACTGGTAAGGTGATAGCTTATGCCTCTAAACAACTTAAGGTGCATGAAAAGAATTATCCTACCCATGATCTTGAATTGACCTTTATGGTATTTGCTCTGAAAATTTGGCATCATTACTTGTATGGGGTCCATGTTGATGTGTTTACCAATCATAAGAGTCTCTAATATGTCTTCACCAAAAAAGATCTTAACTTGAGACAAAGAAAGTGGTTAAATCTTCTCAAAGGTTATGATATAACTGTGCATTATCATCTCGGTAAAGTTAATATTGTGACCAATGCTCTAAGTAGGGTGTCTATGGGTAGCCTAGCTCATGTTGATGATGGTCACAAGGAGGTAGCTAGAGAGGTCCAACGGTTGGCAAGATTGGGGACTAGGTTGGAAGAGGTTGATAATGATGGTGTAGTGGTTATTGATGGTTCTAAATCTTCATCGATTAAGGAGGTGAAGCCAAAGCAAGAACTTGACCTCACCTTGTTAGAGTTGAAGGCCTTGGTGAGATATGGTAAGGTGGAGATTTTCTCCTAAGGGGGAGATGGTGCCCTTAGGTACCAAGGTAGGTTCTGTGTGCCTAATATGGATGACTTAAGAAAGAAGATTTTAGATGAGACTCATAACTCTTCCTATTCTATTCACCCCGGTTCTACAAAGATGTATATCGATTTAAGGGAAGTGTTTTGGTGGGGTGGTATGAAGAGAGATATAGCTAATTTTGTATTCGATTGTCATAATTGCCAACAAGTTTAAGCCGAGCATCAAATGTTAGGTGGCCTTGCCCAAGATATAGAGATTCCTACTTGGAAGTAGGAGGAAATGAACATGGATTATGTTGTTGGGTTACCTAAGACTAGAAGGCAGTTTAATTCTATTTGGTTTTAGTTGATATAATGACAAAGTCGGCTCATTTTCTACCGGTCAAAACTACTCATGGTGCTAAAGATTATGCCAAATTGTGTGAAGAGAGATACAACTAATTTTGTATTTGGTTGTCATAATTGCCAACAAGTTTAAGCCGAGCATCAAAGGTCGGGTGGCCTAGCCTAAGATATAGAGATTCCTACTTGGAGGTGGGAGGAAATGAACATGGATTATGTCATTGGGTTACCTAAGACTAGAAGGCAGTTTAATTCTATTTGGTTTTGGTTGATATAATGACAAAGTTGGCTCATTTCCTACCGGTCAAAACTACTTATGGTGTTAAAGATTATGCCAAATTGTATATTCATGAGTTGGTTAGATTGTATGGGGTGCCTTTGTCTATCATTTTGGATCGTGGTGCTCAATTCACTTCTCACTTTTGGAGGTCCTTCCAAAGAGGTCTTGGTACCAAGGTAAAGCTTAGTATGGCCTTTCACCCTCAAACGAATGGCCAAGCCGAAAGAACTATCCAAACTCCCAAGGATATACTTAGAGCATATGTTTTGGAGTTTAAGGATAGTTGGGATGAACATGTTCCATTCATTAAGTTTGCTTACAACAATAGCTATCATTCAAGTATTGGTATGGTTCCTTTTGAAATGGTTAAATTGAGTCCAAGATTTGTGGGGCCCTATAGAGTATTGAGGAGGATTCGTAAGGTGGCCTATAAGTTGGACTTGCCCAATGATATGAATATGGTTCATCTGGTCTTCTATATGTCTATGTTGAGGAAGTGTGTGGGTGACCCCAAGTGCTATTGAGCCTTTAGATGTTGTGGGTGTTGTTGAAGATAATTTGACTTATGAAGAAGTTTCGATAGAAATTTTCGACAGACAAGTGAAGAGGTTAAGGAATAAGGAGGTAGCTTCCATCAAGGTTCTTTGGAGAAACCAACAAGTTGAAAGTGCCACATGGGAAGCCGAGGCGGACATGCAAAAGCGATATCCCTATTTTTTCAATTCCATTCAAGCCTAAGGTACTAATTATAAGTCTCTTGTGTGATTTCAAGTCTTATGTTTTAGGCCCTATGTCATTTGCGTGCATTCACAAGCCTAAGGTACTAATTTAGGTCCCCTATATGATTTCAGTTCTTAAGTTCCAACCCTTATGTCATTTACATACATTCATGTTTATGTTAACAAGTTTATGGTGATTTTGGCACTTATATTGAGATTTTTGAAATGATGTTTCAGTGCATTGTTGCATTCTTGTGTTGGGTCGAAATCATCTTTCTTACTTCTCTTATATACATTTCTTTGATATTCGGGGATGAATGTTCCCATGGAGGAGATATTGAAACTCCCCAAAAAGTGCCAAAAATGTGCCTTAGAAATACCCATAATCGTAATTTCCATAAATCTCAAAATTTGTACGTGATATCAAAAATTCGACTTCATATTCATGATCAGGGGAAAAATTGAGTGAGAAATAGGTATAATCCCAATTTTAGAGCAACCATAGAAAAATTTCATTTTCTAAAGTTTACGAAAAACAGAGAGGATCCACGCCTCTGGCGCGATGCGGCCAGGGCGCGGACCAATGTTATTTTGTTTTCAGTTTTATTGTTTTGGTCCAAGGCCTTGGGGTCTTGGGACTAAGCCCTTCTATTCGTAAAAACACCTATACTTGGTCATTTTTCAACCCCATATCATTCAAGACATTGCCCAAAACCCTTTCTACACTTAGTCAAATATTTCATCCAAATTCAAGTATCCCAAACTCATTTTTAAATCTTCATCATTTAAATCTCCAAATTTGAGGTTTGTGGATTTCAACCGTAGGGCCCTTTTACCCATAGTGCCCAACCTTCCTTTTTATGTAAATTGCATGTTTTGAAGTTGGATTATCTATGGGTATCTCTTATTATGAATTTGATTAAAAACTATATTGGGGTTTTATAAAATGTTGACTGTTTAAGCATATTTTGAGCTATGTATGATCTATTATGACATTTTTTGAAGGGTTAATATAAGTCAAACTCAATAAGCTCAAAGGTTTAACCAATCAACTTAGCAATCTGTAAATTAGCTCAGTCAAAAATACAAGATTTTTATAGTAAATAATGCTCCTAAAAGAAACTCTAGCATGCAACTTAGTCAAATCATTTATGCATAATCAAACTAATCATATGGAGTACTATTAAGGCATATTTGAGAGTTTCTCTTATCCGGGAACAATCACTTATGAGCTTATCCTCATATAATAATCTCGTTGATGTTACCACAACCATCCAATACGCTATTAGGGTAAAGGATAAATCAACCAATCACATATTCATTCCAATTAATCATCTCCCTGCAAGGAACATAAAAAACAAATATATGACTTGATGATTCAATCCTCTTCTACATTTAACGACGTAGTTATTGAGTTCAAGTATTTATTACTCTTACCCAATTTGGTGTTCGATACTCTTCCCAAGACTTAATGCTCATAAGATAATCAATTCCAATCAAACCAATCATGAGTCTCAAAAGGACTTATCGATTCATCAGTTCTATCACAATCAAGTCTTTTAGCCTATCAACTATCCAACTGATAAAATACAAAGCATAGATGATACAAACATGAGTGGCATGTACCGCTCAAGATCATTTAGAATGAGTCAAGAAAATGATCTCCAAGACCTACAAGCAATGTTCATGAAAAAGAAAGCACTAGAGGACTTTGAGGGTCATCAAAGAAAGGCTTACAATGTGTAAAAGCTCTATTTAGGAGAGGAGAAGGAAGAAAAGAGATGATGCATGCAAATAGCTATTACTTAAATTCAAGGATTTGAAAACAAACAACCAAACAAGGCCCTTACTCATTAAGGGTAAAATTATAAAAAAAAAAATATCTTCTGTTATTTACTTAGTATAAATAGTCATATTTTATCATTTAACAGACTTAGACTATGCTGAATATTAAATCCTCAAATTATAGTATCTTCTTAATGATTAATTAGAGAGTAATTAGGGTGAACTCTTAGAATTGTTAGTTGACTTGTTTGCTTGATTAATTGAAGTGTTACCTATTTGTGGTTCTTGGTTTCCTTCAATTTTCTTGCTAGGGTTTTATTTGCGTTGTTGAAATCAATTGGGAGGTGAGGGATTTAGTCGCTTGTTGCCCATAATTTTAATAGTTAGAATTTAATCCACACATCCTTTATTTTGTTCTCTTTTCCCTTTCTTTCTTGTTTGATCTTTATCATTTGGTATCAGAGCTTAGGTTTAGGTTTGTTTTCATAATTATAGGTCATGGAATTTTGATCCACTCAAAAAATCCAAAAACTAATAAAAAAACCAAAATTAATTTTTATTTGATTTATTATTTTTTACACTAGATTCTTGTTCACTAGTATTTTTTTTTATCCTAAATCTCAAGTTTTATTCAATTAGGAGTTGTAGAAGTGAAGTTGTCATTGAATGGTTTTGAGCATTCAAACTTTTCAAATCTTAAAGATGGGTTCATTTGATTGAGAAGAAATTGAAGGTTAATATCATTGGAATTTACTCTCTATGTCAAGGAGAAGCTAATCCTAAATTTTGAGCCAATTCCGAGTTGATTTGAAGGTGTTGGAATTTAGTGAGTGTTCTTGGTGTTCTAGGTGTTCTTGAAGAGAAGAAGACCAAAAGGTACATTTGATCTATTTTTCTCAAGTCAAAGTTGGTCAAAGATGTTTGTTGGCCCTCACTGGAAATTTGAAAAAAAAAATTAATCGAAAAAAATTAATTTCCACATCAGCGCTAACTCAGCGCCAATTCAGCACCACATCAGCATCAATGATGAGTCAGCACAGGGTCTCATTCTAGACGCATCACGTGGCACATGTTGGTCAATTCAGAGACCAAAAATCTACAAGTTTTTCTTACCCTAAAATTTTTCTAAGTATGAGAGATTTTTTGGGCATAAATTTTTTTTTAAGTGTCCAAATGACGTGATTCTTTTTTAAAATTTTTTGTACTTTGATTCTCCAGCTATTTAGTACGTAATTACCATATTTAACTACTTTTTAACTAGTTTTAATCATAAAACCCCCTTTCAAGTCATGAACACCTTAAGGCTTCAAAAAGTTTTCTGTGTCCAAACTCAATTCTTCTTCTTTGTCACTCATTTTTCTTTTATTCCTCAACTATTTAACAACTAATTACCATATTTAATTACTTGTTAAATAGTTTCTAAACATTAAATCATCTCTTTGATTCTTCAAATTAGGTAACAACAAGTACTTTCTTCTACTTTTTTTTTACTTAGTTGTTTTTTAATCTGATATTTCTTGTGCATCTTTCTTCTAGTTTTTCTTCTTTTTATTCATGTTTCTAAGCTTTGTTTGAGTCATCCTTCTCTCAAGAGTCACAAGAATTCACTCCACCACAAAGGATAGGTGACCTTGAATTGATTGAGTGAAACTAGTTCACTATCAATTTTGAGATTACGCCATAGAAGGTGCATTGAGAGTTGCCAAGTGATGTGAGGTTTTGCTACTAATCTTGTTTGTTGAGTATTGTAGGTATCATATCTAATACAAATTTAATTGGGAAGGTTTAGAGAACATCATAGAAACTCTTGCCTACTTCTCCAAACAAATAGCGAAAATGAATGGAAGGATGGGAGTATGGAGGAAAGGTTGGTATAGGTGGAGAATGAGAATCGAGGGAAAGCAATTCAACCCGAAAATGAGGAGATGAGGACATTGATCCATCCAACTACCATTATCTGAGTACAAGTCCATAATCTATGTTTTTCTCTACAAAGCTGAATCCAAAGCTACCAAAACCCCACTTTCCAAACGAATCAAGTCTATTACCAAACCCCATTCCGAAATGCATCAAATGCATCTTCTAATGAATGTCACCCATTACCTCTACCAAATACACCATAAATTCCTTATCAATATTACCATTACCAAAATTCTCTCTATGATTAAATGCATGAAGATCTCATCAAAGATGAGTTTTGGGAGTATGGGGTTAGGGATACCTATGGAGTACAAAGAAAAGGAGTCCAACCTCGAGACTTGGGGTGGGATCATGGCATATGAGGCCGAGATTATGGGTATAGAGGAGATAGAGCAAGGAATAGAGGAGATAGGATGGAATATAGAGGAGATAGAATGGTAAATAGGGGAAATAGGCTTGGGGATAGGCATGATAAAGATATAGGCGAGGAAGATGCTTCGAAAATCGAAGAAGCAAGGTTAGATGAGAAGGTCAATTTTGCTTGCTTCGTGGGGATAAGAAAGTCTTTACTTGATAATGATGAAGACTTAAGGGTGAATTCCAATCTTTCATGTGTTGTGAGAAGAATTACGGGAGCCCTTGCCAAAGAAGAACTTGATCAAAGGGAGGATCTATTTCATGTTAGGTGAAAATTTCAAGATAAAGTGTGTTCCTTACTTATTGATAGTGGAAGTTTCATTAATATGGTGAGTAGTTCTTTGTTGGAACGTGTGCAAATTTAAACAACAAAGCATCCCAAACCTTACAAGATACAGTGGCTTAATGAGAGTGGAGAAATGAAGGTCCTCAAACAAGCAAGCATTTGGTTTTGTGTGGGTAAGTACAATGAAGAATTGACTTGTGATGTTGTAACCATATTGGCATGTCACGTCTTGTTGAGGAGACCATGGCAATTTGATAGGGATGTTGTGCACCAAGGAAAATCCAACAAATATGCTTCTATGGTTGAAGGTAGAAAGTATTTTCTTGCTCCTCTCACTCCATACTAAGTGAGTGAGGATTATCAAGCTATAAAGGAGCATCGGGGAAAAATAAAGGTAGCAGAGGCAAAGGGGGATGGTGGAAGTTTTGAATACCTTGTCAATACCCATCTTTTGTTGCATGCTAACATAAATACTAGCACTTTGCCTAGTATTGCTATTTCTCTTTTGCAGGACTATGACAAGTAAGGCAAGGAAAATATGATAACTGATGCTCTATTAAGAATGTTTATGATGGTGACTACCTTGGCTTCTAGAATGATAGGATTTGAAAGCTTAAAGCAATTTTATCCTAGGGTTCATGACTTTAAAGATACTTTTGATCATCTTACCTAAGAGAAGCGAGTTGATAGGTTTTAATTGGTGAATGGTTTTTTATTCAAGGATGGACGAGCTTGTGTTCCTATGAGCTCATGGAGAGAGCTATTTGTCAAGGAGGCTCATAGTGGTGGTTTGATGGGAAAATTTAGGGTACCTAAAACACTTGATATTCTAAAGGATCACTTTTTTTACCCAAGATGAAGCATGATGTTGAGGAAATTTGTGGATAATGTCTCAATTGTAAGCATGCCAAATCCACGACTCGGCCCCAAGGTAAGTATACCCCTCTCCCTACTCTTAGTGGTCCATGGATAGATATCTCTATGTATTTTGTTTTGGGTCTTCCTAGGACTAAAAAGGACATGATAGCATATTTGTGGTAGTGGATAGATTTTTTGAAATGACTCTTTTTATTCCATGCCATAAATGTGATGATGCATCCTATGTTGTATCTTTATTTATCATTAATGTCCTTAAATTGCATGGAGTCCCTCAAACCATTGTTAGTGATAGGGATTCAAAATTTCTTAGTCACTTTTGGAAGAGTCTATGGGTACACTTGGTACCTAACTTATGTTCTCTACCTCTTGCCACCCTCAAACGGATGGATAAACTGAGGCAGTCAATAGGACTCTTGGAAGCATCCTTCGATGTATGATTAGAGAAACCCCAACTACTTGGAAAGACCAGTTACCCTTTGTTGAATTTGCATACAATCGGTCTTTCTACTCCTATATTGGAATGTCACCATTTGAGGCATGTTATGGCTTTAAACATTGTTTCCACTAATCATGACTCCATTATCTAGTAATGTTGTTTTGAGCCTAGATGCCAAGCAAAGGGCAAAGGAGATGATGAGCATTCATGCTAAGGTTAAAGAAGCCATTGAAAAGAACAATGCAAAGGTAACTAGTCGAAAGAATTGGGGGAGAAAGGAAGCGATCTTCAACCCAAATGATTGGGTGTGGATATATTTTCGAAAAGAGAGGTTTCGACATGTTCGAAAAGGAAAGCTAAGCCCAAGAAGAGATGGGCCTTTCAAAGTACTCAAGAGAATCAATGACAATGCTTACATGATTGACTTGCCAAGTGAGTATAATGTTCATAATGTTTTCAATATTAGTGATCCTTGTGTTGTAGGTGAATCTTTTGATTCGAGGATGAATCCTTTTCAAGAAGGGGAGGATGATAACATAAAAAGCATAGATGACTGTCACGACCCAACCTATGGGCCGTGACTAGTACCCATATAGAGGAGATAGAATGGTAAATAGGGGAAATAGGCTTGGGGATAGGCATGATAAAGATATAGGCGAGGAAGATGCTTCGAAAATCGAAGAAGCAAGGTTAGATGAGAAGGTCAATTTTGCTTGCTTCGTGGGGATAAGAAAGTCTTTACTTGATAATGATGAAGACTTAAGGGTGAATTCCAATCTTTCATGTGTTGTGAGAAGAATTACGGGAGCCCTTGCCAAAGAAGAACTTGATCAAAGGGAGGATCTATTTCATGTTAGGTGAAAATTTCAAGATAAAGTGTTT
>DF371773.1:443-10470 GCA_000787875.1 Solanum virginianum
GTATATCTTTTAATCTTTGTAGTTCCATTTCTAATTCCTTTATTTTATTATTTTTTATTTCTTCGATATTTTGGAAATTTTTTCGCTTTGAATTTTAATTTTTTCTATTTCGTTTTTTCTATCAATTACTTCATTTTCTTTAGTTATTCTTACCATAGCTGTGAGGCTATCTTCTAATTTTAATTCTTCTTTTTCCATCATTAGGTATAATTGATCTCCTATTTTCTTATATTTTCGTCCTAAGTTTGAAAATATTATTTTTATTTTTAGTCCGTTATAATTTTTATATGTTTTTTCACTTATAGGAAATTCTTCTTTATTCATTATTTAGCCAAATATATGATAATATTTTATGATATCTACATAAAATTTTTGTTTACTTCTATTAACTATTATTTCTTGTGTTATTATTTCTAATAGTTCCTTTCTAGCTTGTTGGATTTCATTATTAGTAGTAACATGCTTTATTTCTTCTTTAGTTAATTCTACGTTAATGAGTATTTGTTGTTTTTCTTTTTCTAAGTTTTCACAAAATTTTTTACTCTAATATTTTGTTATCAGTATGTTGCCTAATTTCTTTTTCTAGCCATTCTATATGTTCAAGTGAAAATTCCTTATATTCTTTTAATTCTTTAATAAACTTTTTACTTTTCCATATCCATCTATTTACAAATCTTACAAATTTTATTTGTGGTATAGTCATTTTATTTTAATTTTCTCAACCTAATAATAATGTTATTACTTTTACTATTTGTTTTTATCCTATGTTCTGATACCAAAGGTGGGGTGGAAGCGGTTACTTGTAGGTGGCCGCGACAGGTCTGCGTCATAGCCTTGTTTCACACAGCTACTGATTTGCAAAATATCACCAAACAAATTATTTTTTTTGATATGGGGAAAATATACCTTATAGGTAATCCTTTTCTGACCTAATTTTGTGCTTTGAACAAGAATATGAAGTCGGACTTATGAAATTCTGCACGGATTTGGAGATATTAAAAAAAACATCATCAGATCTTTCTGAGCTATGTTGAGGGGTGTTACAATATTTCCCCCCCCTCCCTTTGGGAACATTCGTCCTCGAATGTGAATAGGCAACTTTCAAAGTTTCTATCATGGAAATCATTTTAAAAGAACGAGTAACACATCTTCATAATTGCAGATAGGACTTCAATCAAAATCCTACTCTATGAACATGCATGCACAACAAACAAGGACTTCAATCAAAATCCTACTCTATGAACATAAATGTACAATAAACAACTCAAGACTAAACTAAATGATGCATGAGGTTTTAATATGAAACTACCCCTCCACCAACATCCAACTCAACCACTTACGCCCAAACATTAACACATGAAGCCAATCTACACCAATTTCATTATCATATAAAGAGTATTCATAACTTACCAGGTAAAGCACCATACCAAGTTTATGGACCCTTAGAGGGTTATGGTTAAGATCGTCGACAATTATCCTTATAATTCTTAGAAACCATGGATAATGTCTCAACTTATGATCCATTGCACCACACCTAAAATATGCACTCGAACTGGCTAAACAATCTCCCGGATGGTACTTTCCATACTTGTTGCATGTAGGAGGAGCTGGACCACCAACACTGTCACCTAGATAGTTAGGGCTAGTCACCCCATCCTTGTGAAACTTAGGCCTAAAAGCAATATCAAAAGATGATCCATCCTCAATCTTAGCCTTCTTGGACTCCCCACTCATTCTTTTCCTAAGCTTCTCCCTTTCAAGTTGCTCGACATAAGTCATGAGCCGAGACAAATCCATTTCATGAACTAGCATAGCGGTGTGACATTCTTCATTAACCAAGTCGGATATCTTCTATATTATCTATGCTTAAATTATCTTGTTTATCTTGTGTTTTTATTTCTAATTTTTCTTTATACTTTTGAATTTCTGCCAACTTGTTCATCCTTGCCCTAGAGTCGGCAACCAAGTAAGGAGCATATTTTGAGAGCTTTTTGAACTTAAGGGAATACTGCCACACACTAAAAGAGCCTTGCTTAAGATTCATGAACTCCATCATCTTTGCCTCCCTTAATTCAATAGGAAAGAACCAGTTGAGGATGACGGCCTTAAATTCCTCCCATGGGATGGGATCATTGTTCTCCCTTTTTAGCTTCCATTGAATAAACCAAATTTGTGCAATACCTTTGAGTTGGTAGGCCGCAAGTTCCGCCTTATCTTCCGAACTCACCCCATAAAAGCAAGCACCTTATATATCATCAATGAACTGTTAGGGATCCTCTTCCATTTTGGAACCATGAAACTTCGAAGGGTTCATCCTTGTAAATACCTTCACTCTTGAGGCCGGAGTGGGAGCATGAGGAGCTTGGGCCCCTTGGTTTGATTGGTTTGTCATGACACCCAACATGGTAATGGCATTCTGGAATTCGACATGTGTAACCCCTCCTTCTTGGGGAGCTTGGGCAGCCGGACCCTCCTCGGGTATGAGAGCCCTCTATGGTCTTCCTTTTGGTAGTAGCATGATCTAAATGAGCAAAATATTGCTTGTTAGGGAAGGAAACCTTATTTTAAAACCTAAAGCATGACATAGATCATGAAGAAGTGAACCATTTCCTAAAATCCCTTGTAGCTTCTTATTCATAGTTATGCCGCGCTTCACAATCGTGAACAATACTCTACTCAACGCGGTGTGTTGGATGTCCAAAAACCATTTATAAACCTAGTGCTCTAATACTAAGCTTGTCACGACCCAAGCCTAGGGCGTAGACATAACATGGCTAATGAAAAGCCCAAAGGTAATCCAAACAAGCCTCTTAGCATATCGTTTGCACACCTTTGGTTTCACGGAAACAATAAAACATAAATAAGAACATAACAAATAAGTCTAAAGGCGGGTAAGTAGTACTTAAGCTATGGGGGAATAAGGACTTAGGACTTTCATCACTTCCCACTATAATCAATAACATCAAATAGCATCACATAAGGGATAAGGTCTAAGGGATAAGTCTCCATAAAACTCAACATCAAATTATAGGTGCATAGCATAGTATCTAACAACACCTCTAAGAATGAATAGGACGGAGGCCAAGATATGTTCAATGCTCACCCTCAAACTAGAAAGTAAAGTGGAATAAAGTCTCAACATAAGTAAGATAGAAACTGAATATTATTCCCGAACTAAAGGACTCACCAATTCTCTTCTTTCAATAATCCAAAGCTAACCACATGGAGGATATCGATGAGTATCAGTCCCTGCATGGTTAAATCATGCAGGCATAAAAGTATGCATTAGTACTTAGAATATACAGATATGTAGGTATGCAATGCATCACATCGAAATAAATAATGAAATGATTCATGCTAAGTCTTGTGATAAAGACATTTTTAAGTCGTAATCAAGCTAATATTATTTAAACATGAAAGACAACTTTAGAAAGAACATAGTAGGGTGCATAGATGAACATAATTGAGAATAAGAAAATTATATAAACTTGAAATATACATATGGGTGATCATTTAGACATTTTACTCTCATCATAAAACATGCAATAATACACATGAGAAATAAAAAACTCACTGTTACTTGAATGCAGGATAGGTCACATAAATTTAAATTAGTGAGAAATACACGATGTCTTACATAATTAAAGTATTAATATTCTTGGGTGATCAATACATCACTTTACATAAAAGACTATTTTATCATGAAAGGAACATTGATAATCATAATGGAGACCACTTACATACTTGTAGACACCATCATATACCTTTAGGGAAAAATACCACTTGAACTTGTGAAATAATGAATTGTAGAAACTTTAAAATCACCTTTGGACATAACATAAAGGAACCATATTAATATATCATAAGAGGACCTATTGGGAACATCAGAAGAACTTGAACATAGGTGATAAAATCATTTGAGTTCTTAAAATGATGAGTTATATAAATTTGAAACACCATCAATAGTAGTAAGCATATTTGGACATAATAATAAGGAATCATCATAAGAGAATATCTTGGGGACACGAGCATATATAAGAAAACCATAGATCAAGAGTGACATATACCATAAAGCTTTGGGAAGTTCATAAAAAATAGTGAGAGAGACCATAAACAATATCAACCATATGAGCTAATCCATGGAGTCCCGATGTTTCCCTTACACCAGAAGAAAGGGGGAAGTCACTTTCCAAGGTGAGCCATCTAGTGCCTAAGTGGATCAACTAAGCCTCATGTGAACTAGGTACTCGCCTCTAGTTCTTGGACTCGGGTACTCTCCTCAAGACCAAACTCGGGTACTTGTTTCAAGCCTAGTGCCTAAGTAGAACTATTAAGCCTCTTGTGAACCGGGTACTCACCTCTACTTCTTGTACATGGGTACTCGCCTCAAGCCCGAACTCGGGTACTCGCCTCAAGCCCTCATATTTAGGGTACTCACCTCTTAGAGATTTGGGACTCGCCTCTAATCCCTTTACCAATGATGGCACGTAGTTCTAGGACTTGGGGACTCGCTTCTAGTCCACTCGGTGCTAAGTCTAATCCCATGAAATATCCTTTTACTTATGGTGGCACATTTTTTTAGGACTTGGGTGATCGCCTCTAGTCCACTCAGTGCTGGTAGTCTCTCACAAGAGTAGGAAAATCATAGGTTATAGTATCGTATCAGAAAATCATTCTATATTATGTGAGAGGACTACTTTTCGAATCCCCAACCCATTGATATCATAGAGTCAAAGTCATAAGATAGCTCCTTAACCATTTCTTAGATGGGAAATCCTCCACCAGAATACATTTATTTATTAAATAGATGAGAGATCCTCTACTATCAACATTTATTCATAAGAAATATTTCATAAGTGTCACGACCCAAGCGTAGGTCCTAGATGTGACATGGCGAATGGGAACCCGAAGGGACCCAAACAAGCCTATTAGCATATCAATCACACATCTTTGGTCGCAGAAACAAAGTAAACAATAACAAGAGATATAATAAAAAGAGAAGCGAAACTAAGGGAAAACTTGATATTCATAAAAATATAATTAGTCAAGCTCATAGCATAAATACATCATAATATCCAACAACACCTCTAACATGAAATGGAGCAGGGCCGAAGACACTCTCCAGGCTCACCCTCGTAACAACAAGTGTTCACCTTAAAAAAGTCTCAAAATAGCAAGAATAAGGTAGATGGTGTCCTCGGGCTTGAGGACTCACCAAGCTTATCTCCAAAGTATCAACTAGCCACGTAGAGGATGTTCAAAAGGCGCTCCAATCCTTACATGGTAATATCATGTAGGCATAGAGTATGCGTTAGTATGTTTGAATGTACTAAGTATGCAAGATGCAATGCAATAAGACATAAGCCAATATAGTCAAAATGCATAATCATAAGCAATAGATATATGTAATCTCAATATGGCAACCATGATCAATACTCATAATAAAACATGCTAGTAAATCAATCATCTTGCACAATATATAGTATACATATGTGTGGGAAGTGACCTCAACTGACATAGACCGAGTAGCTACAACTTGGAATCTAAGGCATGCCACCCCCTCAGCAAGGTGGAACGGGAAATGACACCTTCTAGCTAGGTGTGGTCTACTTGCCAAGGAAAACCAAACATGATAACATGATTAGATGGATCCACTAGTATAGCAAGGTAATAATCATAATCCTATGGTGGCACATAGTTTAGAGATAAAAGACTTTATGTAAGGGCCCCTTGAGTCGAGCCTCCATCTTAAGCCTCAATCGGTGCCATGTCAAATTCCATAGAATACTTGAAATAATCATAACTTGTATAACTTATAAGAAACATGGAAACATGATATGAGTAGCTCTTGAAACATGCTTGACCTCTAATTTTGAGCCTAACTTGAAACATGAGAGTAGATCATAATCATACATGAACCCTTGCTTTAACATGAATGACTCACAAGAGATAAAAATCTTTAAATAGGGCTTAGCTTGTAACCTGTAAATCATAGATAAATTTCATGAATTCCAGACATACTTGAAAGCCCTTAATCATCATATAGTCACTGACTTGCAAATAAGAAAATAGATCATCAATAACTTGAGAATTCTTGACTTGACATTTTATCAAACACTTGGTGGGTTCATGATACTAGTTCAAAATCATGCAATTTGAGAGTAAAATAAAATGAGAAAACTTAATCCAAATCAACACACCAATATATAGTAAAACCCTCATGTACGGTACCTTGGAATTCATTACAAAAGTAATGATAAAGCATAGCTTCATAGCTCAAAATATGCATAGTAACAATAGATATAATAAAATTATGGTATAAGCTTGAAATAGATAGTCATGCATAGTCAATCAATATTTCATAAAACCCCAATATGATTCATGCTCATAATTCATAATAAGAGATATCCATAGGTAATACAACTTGAAAACATGCAATTTTTATGAAAAGGAAAATGAAATGGATGAAACTCACATACCTCAAACTTGGGTTTTCTTGAGATGAACTTGAAGAAAACTAAGAGCTTGAAATGAATCCTTGAGTTCCAAAGTAAGCTTGAAATTCTTGAATTTGGTATGAGATATTTGGTTAAGTCTTGGAGAGATTTTTGAGAGGGTCTTGAGTGATATATTGTTGAAAAATGGATAAGTATAGGTGATTTCACGTCTAAGTAGGCATAGGGCTATGAGCCCAATGCCCTTGGCCGAAATAGAAAAACCAAGGAAAAACATACATTGATCCGCGTCCCTGGCGCGATGTAGACCTATCACGTAGACAACATTTGTACTGCTCTGCACCCCTGGCGCATCGTGGCCAGGGCGTTGATGCTCTCTAGAAATAGTAAATAAGCAAAAATTATTTTTTGCTACAAATCCTCTAAAATCTGAGTTATACCCATTTTTTACTCAATTTTGCCCCCTGATAGAGAATATAAGGTCAGATTTTTTATATCATTCACAGATTTTGAGATATATAGATATTACGATTATGGGCATTTTTGAAGTACATTTTGGTGCATTTCAATAAGTCAATAATAAACATAGAATGTCTCATAAACCTTCATTTCTCATTATTTAGACATCATACTTCAAGGCATATGGTGAATATCATCAATTTAAATCATTCTTAAACAACCCATCACAATCGCACATATCATCTTTCAAAAACATGGACATGAAAACATGAAATTCATCCCATACAATCCTCAACTTCATAGTATCTCATGGTATCACAATATTTATAGCTTTTAAGCTTAAATTATAGGATTCAAGAGTAAGGAACATGAGAGGGGTAACTTAAAGTCATTTCAAACAACTCACCAACATACTTGCAAAACCTCAGTTTGGGTGTCATGAAAATCATTTCAAAATTCATAATATTTTCAAGTCTTTCAGGAGGTCATAGCTTACAATGCTTTAATGTAATAAGCATATCATAATCTCAATCATTAGTAGAAACCCATGAATCAATAAATCAAGAATCAACAAATATCTAACTTTTTTCATGTCATGGAGTGATAATAGAAAATATCATAAAGAATTAGTCATTAGAATCAAGAAATTTGATAAAAATAATTTTGGGGCTTCATGGGTAAAAAAACCCATAGATAAAGACCCATATACCTTAATCTTGGAGTTTTCTTGAAAAAGTACTTGAGTAAAACTTGAGAGTTGAATTGGGTTGTTGAAATCTAGAACAAGTTCTTGAGATTCTAGAATTTTAATGGGATAGCTGATGATATTTTGGAGAGGATTTTGAGAGATTTTTTTAATAGCTTTTGGAGTGAAAATGGCTAAGGAATGAGAGTTTTCCATCTATTTAGGCAAATGGGCTATTACCCAATTCCCCCTAAGTGAAAAAGAAAGGTTTTTTGAACTTTTTGAACTAGGCCACGACAGGTTCGCATCGCTGCCTGATCGCACACAACTACTGATTTGCAAAATTTCACCAAAAAATTATTTTTCTAGCATGGGGAAAATATAGCTTATAGGTAACCCTTTTCCCATACAATTTTGCCATCTGAACATGAATATGAAGTTGGATTTGTGAAATTCTGCACGAATTTTGAGATATTAAAAAAATACATCATAGGATCTTTCCGAGCTACGTTGAGGGGCGTTACATTGCAAAACCCCAATTTGGATGTAATGAAAAGCATTTCAAAATTCATAATATTTTCAAGCCTTTCAAGAGGCCATAACTTACAAAGTTTTAGTATAATAAACATATTATAATCATAATCATTGGTAGGAGCTCATGCATCAATAAATCAAGAATCAACAAATTTCCAACATTTTTCATGTAATGGAGTGATAATAGAAAATACCATAAAGAATTAGTCATTAGAATCAAGAAATTTGATAAAAATAGTTTTGGGGCTTCACGGGGGAATGGACCCATGGATTTCACCCACATACCTTAATCTTGGAGTTTTCTTGAAAAAGTACTTGAGGAAAACTTGAGGGTTGAATTCCAAAACATGTTGTTGAAATTATTGAATTTTAGTGGATAGTTGATGATGTTTTGAAGAGGATTTTGAGAGATTTTTGAGAGCTTTTCGTGTGAAAAATGGCTAAGGAATGAGAGATTTCTGTCTATATAGGCAAATGGGTTATTACCCGATTCTCCCCAAGTGAAAAGAAAGGTTTTTCAGACTTTTTGAACTAGGCCACAACAGATCCTCATCTCATCCTAGTCGCACATAGCTATTGGTTTGTGAAATTTCACCAGTTTTTTTTGCACGGGCAAAATATACCTTGTAGATAACCCTTTCCCCATACAATTTTGCCCTTTAAACAAGAATATGAAGTTGAATTTGTGAAATTCTTCACGGATTTTGAGATATTAAAAAAATACATCATAGGATCTTTCCTAACTACGTTGAGGGGTGTTTCATTGCAAAACCCCAATTTGAATGTCATGAAAACCATTTCAAAATTCATAATATTTTCAAGTCTTTCAAGAGATCATAGCTTACAAAGCTTTAATGTAATAAGCATATCATAATTTCAATCATTAGTAAGAGCCCATGAATCAATAAATCAAGAATCAATACTTTTTCAGTATTTTTCATGTAATTGAGTGATAATAGAAAATACCCATGAAGAATTAGTAATTAGAATCAAGAAATTTGATAAAAATAATTTTGGAACTCCATGGGTGAAAGGACCCATGGATGAAGACCCGCATACTTTAATCTTGGAGTTTTCTTGAAGAAATACTTGAGGGTTAAATTGGGTTGTTGAAATCTAAAATAAGTTCTTGAGATTCTTAAATTTTAATGGGATAGTTGATGATGTTTTTGAGAGGATTTTGAGAGATTTTGGAGAGCTTTTGGTGTGAAAAATAACTAAGCAATGATGCTTTTCTGTCTATATAGGCAATTGGGTTATTACCCAATTGCCCCCAAGTGAAAAGGAAGATTTTTTGGACTTTTGAAACTAGGCCGTGACGGGACCTCATCGAGTCATGGTCGCACACAGCTACTGGTTTCTGAAATTTCACTGAAAAAATTATTTTTTGGCACGGGTAAAATATACCTTTTAGGTAATCATTTTTCCATACGATTTTGCCCTCTGAACAAGAATATGAAGTCAGATTTATGAAATTCTGCAGGAATTTTTAGATATTAAAAAAAATGAATATAGGACCTTTCTGAACTAAGTTGAGGGGTGTTACAATAATTAAAAAATATAAAATTAGCACAACTACTAGAGGTGAAGAGGATTGCCAAGTGTCATTAATATAACATCATCAATTTAATTTCAAGTGTACTTTGTGTAAATAGACTTTTATGCTTTAATTGTTATTAATGAAATATTTGTTGAATTTATAATCAAAATTCATAAATATAAATATACAACTTATTTAGAAATTTATTTGTAAAATCCACCTCTATTTTAATTTAATAATTATTAACTTGCATTGAGTTTTGTTACGACCCAACCTATGGGACGTGACTGGCACCAGATTGGTGCACCCAAACCTAATTTCTAAGTCAAACTCAGATAATAGTTACTATTCCAT
>DF371764.1:395-10485 GCA_000787875.1 Solanum virginianum
CTTTCTTTTCTATCTTGTTCAGTTCAGAGAGTACTTTTTTCGTTGAGAATTCCTCGTTCAAGGGGACTTCGTTGATTTTCTTATAACTTATATATATATTTATATATATTGCAGATTTTTGAACGAAAAATGATCAAAAACGTCTGTAAAAATCATCAAAAGATCTACACAATTCATCAATTTTTAAAAATCTTTTTTACTAATATATTATACCCTATCTTATTCTATATTTTTACAAGAAATTGTATCCATTATCTCTTAGTCACACATCAATAAGAGTTTAACCCAATCTTCTTGTAACTTTTCATCTTCAAATTTTCCAACTCAAATTTCCATCTCGAAACTTCTTATCCTCAATCTTCGTTTGAACAAAAGTGCTGACTCAACTCTCTATCATGTACTATTTATCCAAAAACTTGGAATACTTATCATTATTCCTTAAAAACATCACTTTTATCGTAAGAGTTCGATAAACTTATATACATTGACAGTGTAAAAAAAATTTTGATAAAATTCTTCATATTTTTGAAGAGAGACAATTTCACGAGTATATTTTCCACCAAGAAAAATATTATTTTGTGAAATAGTAAAGTAATATTTGAAGAACAATATATGCTTACAGAAATAAATTAATGTCATCGTTTTTTTTAACATATGAAAAAGACTTAAAAAATCACATATAAATGCTTTACACTCAATTATTTTGGATAACTCTTGCATTATCGTTGTTGATGATACAGAGTAAGTTGATGCATATTCCATAGATATTGCTTCTTTTCTAGGAAAAGAAGTTCACGGCCTATGAATCTTCTATTTTCACATGACTTTTTTTTTTATAACTGTTTTGTTTGTTCCACCTTACATATATCTCGATTAATTTCATAATATATCTATTATCTTAACTTCTATTAACGATAAATATTAAATATCTCTTTCCACCAAAATTAGTCTAGATGAGAATTTCATTTGAACTTCTAAAGCCTAACTTTAAGCCTAGAGTGGAAGTTAGCTTCACATAACTAAATATGGGAATTTCATTTGGATTTCCAAAGCTCTATTTTTGACGTTATATTGTTTAGCTATAAAATTATAAATCATTAAATTTTGTTATTTTCGTGGTGATTGCTTGTTCGACAACTTAACATACAAACAAATGTCTTTATAAGAATATTATTAATTTCAAGTTTTTTTTTATTTCTATACAAAAATATTATTATAAAGAACATATAATATAACATAATATAAAAAATAATATTTCATAAAAAATATGATCATTATATTAATATGCTATTCATGTAATAACTTTTATGACATGTCTAATTTTGAATTCTAAAGGCTTATATGATGTCTGATGGTAAGGCAACAATTTTATGATTTATATTCGTGCTTGAAATCAAAATTAAATACGCATTCGTTCTTCTATTTTTCGCGATGTTAATAATACACTATAGCTTTGGCGGTGGGTGTTCAACCAATAGAATTTTTTGAAAGACGAGACAAATACAATAATATATAATGCATATATTGTAATATTAACTAGACGTACATCACATGTTTGAATTATATAGAGATAAAAATTTAATGTTTAATTAAATCGATAAAAATTGAGAAATCAATTTATTATATTTTACACGATTTTGCTGGTTACGTGCCTTAACTTGGATGGACATGTGAATTGACAGAATCTTTTTATTTATTTTTATTACGTAACTTCTTCCTTTTTTTTTAAGAAAAAAATTATATGTATTTCACTTTTACTAGCTATTTTAATTAATTTTGATTTAGGAAAATGTGTTTTGTAATAGTCAAATAATCAGAAAACCGGCACATAATAATGCAGCCGGTATTATATTTTTTTGAAAAGATATCTCGAATATTCTTAAATTCTTGGTCATTCTTAAAAAGATCAAAATCTCATAAATCCCACAAACTTTTGGGATATTCGTAAAGAAATTAAAATATGTCATACTCTTCTTGATAATCAAATACTTCAAGAAGATCTGCACAAATTTTTTGGAGGTCAAGTACAAATCATACTAGTTCGAGAAATACACTACTAACGATCCTCGATGAGAGAAGAATCAGAGGATAAACAGATTTGTATTCACATTATTTATAAATAAAATTATGCTTGTTCATATTTTATTTATGATTGTAATTTATTTTTTATCACATTAAAATTTGTTGCAAACACATAATTATATATAATATATAATATACGCTATCATGCACGTATTTATTATATATATATATATATATATATATATTCATTAGTTCTTTTTAATTATTTTCCATTAAAAATATTGTTTCAGAATTTTTAGAAATAATAATTATTTCTATAAAATTTTGCTTCCAAATTTTTAGAAGCATTTCTTTTTGACATTTGTCTCAAAGTCCATAATTTTTTTTTCTTTCCAAAATTGAAAAAATACACTAGATATTTTTTTGCCTTTTCTTTTTTAGTGGTTACTTATTTTTTTAATTTTTATGATCAAAAGAATTTTAAAGCAATTAAATAATTTTTAACACCATAAAGAAATATATAGCTCTCATCCTGGCGCGTGGGGACCTTATGACCACACATCATAAATGTATATGGACAATTTAATATTTGGGTGAGTCCCACATTTCTTAAATTTTCACCATCCAAGTGGGATACAATTAGGATATTTTTAACCCTCGTATGTACTAAGCTTTTGCTATATGCGAAATGAATGTGACGCATAACATATTGACTCAGTCAAATTCATAAATATTGTTAAATTTTGAATTTACTCTTATTAATATAAAACACTTTATTTCGTAAAATTTTTGTGATGTGCAAATTTAGATTAGTCAGACGAATGAGCTTCTAATATTGATAGTAAAAGGATCATTAAATTTTAAATTTAAACACATAAAATTTAAATCTTAAATCTACCTCGAATAGTAAAAAAGCTTTTTATCTCCATAATAATTTTACCCAATATGAATTCAGATTAGTTCGTCTGATAAGCTTTTAATATGAATGATTAAAGAACTTCAATACAGATTAATCAACAGACTAATTTTTAAGTCATAATACATAAATTCTCTCTTTATTTTATTTTAATTGACATAATTTTTATTTTTAGGATGTATTTTTTCATCATATTGATATGTGAAAAGTTGTAATGAATAATATTTTTCTTATAATTTTTGAATATCTAAAATTTTATTTTAAAATATTAAATTAATTTAATCTAATTTAAGTTTAAAAATTAGTCAAACTAACTCTTGAAAAACGCATCATGACAACTAAAATGAGACAAAATAAGTATGTCCTTTAATTTAACTTTGAAAATACCCTATCCGTCCAACAATAGTTGTTCACTAATGACTTAACATAAAAATTAAGAAGCAGTAATTAATGGAGTAACTTTACCAAATCATCATTTGAATATAATAAATATACTGTCTTCAAAAATGTAATAAAAAAATTATAATTAATGATAAAAATAAATTGAGAACTAAATGTAAAATTATATCTTGATTTCATAAATTGAAAAAAAATTATTGGACATCTATTTTTTAATATACTGAACACATAAAAATCGATGAAAGTATTACCACCAAACTTTTAAATATAAATACCAAATAATTAATACTACCAAACTTTAAATACTTCTTCCGTCTTATTTTAATTGAATTTGTGAAGCAATACACACATATTAAAATAATATTTAACGATAAAATTTAAACCATAGTTTGCACTATTATCCTTTGTGAAGTCATAAATATATAGTGTAATTTATCTCCTAAAAAATATAAAATTTCAATAAATAAAAGGATAAATATGAAAAAAGTTTCAAACATTCATTTGAATAATTAAACTATTTTAAATATTAAAAAAAATCTAATTAATTTAGAATAAAGTACCAAATAATTATTCAGATCAGTAAATTTTGAATAAGGAACAAGCAAATATATGTGTGGTCTTTAAACAAAGCAACAAAAGTGAACTTCTTTCTGTGTCATTTTTGTCTATTTAAACCCCATAAATCAACAAACCAAACTCGTACATAATTTTCATAGAAAGTTTTTTTTTTTCTAAGAAAAGAAGAACAAAAATGGACGCTAATTTGGGTGGCGGAGTTAACAAGGAATGTGAAATTGAAACCCCAAATAATATCACCATTAAAGGGATTCTTGGATTGTTAATGGCAAATACAGAGACAACAAATTTGAAGAATAAGAAAGTTATATCATTGGGAATGGGTGACCCAACAGCATATTCTTGTTTTCATTCACCTGATGTTGCACATGATGCTGTTCTTCAGACACTTGATTCTTACAAATTCAATGGTTATTCACCTACTGTTGGACTGCCTCAAACAAGAAAGTAAATCTACACTACTCACCTTAGCTTTATGGCGTTATTTCGTTGTTGTTACTGTTCTTTTTTCATTGTGTGCAATGTAATAGTGTGTGTACTGTTCTGATTTTTGTATTCCCTTTTTTTCTCAAATTGTTTGGAAATATTTTATTTAAGCTTGACGAGTTTATCGAAAACAACCTCTTTTATATCTGCGAGGTAAGGGAAGACCCACTTTGTGAAATTATACTAGATATGTTATTTTAGTAATATGTTGGGTAGTGTATGCTACTCGTTTTTATGTATTTCCTTTTCCTCAATTGTTTGAAAATGCTTTATTTAAGCCGAGAGTCTATTAGAGACGACCAATCTATCTCTATGAGATAGGGTTAAGGTTAGTGTGCATGTATGCTCTACTCCTCCCTCCTGAGGATCCAACTTGTGGGATTACGCTGAGTATGATATTTTTGTAATGTGGTGTTCGGGCTAGTTGTTCGTACCTCAATTTTCACATTTTTATTTACTAATAGTTATATTTCGGTTATCGTATTATTTCGTTGTTGTTACTGCTTTTTTTGGGAGATGTGTTGTGTACTATGCTCCATTTTGGATTATTTTGTTGTTGTTACTGCTCTCATTTTAAAATTATTTGGTAATGCTTTAGTCAAGCGGAGGAATTATTGGAAATAACCTCTCTAACACTATAAGTTAGGGGTAAAGTCAATGTATACTCTGCTCTACTCTGTCCTCCCTGGAACACCACTTGCGGAATTATACTGGGTATGTTGTTGTTGTTGTTGTTGTAATCTTGGTGTTCGGACCAGCTTACACACAGCTCGATGTTTTACTAGTTGGTTACTTTGTTTTAATTTTGTTTTTGCATATGTTTTGATCAAACAGGGCGATTGCAGATTATTTGTCACGTGATCTCCCGGACAAGTTATGTGCAGATGATGTTTATGTCACAGCTGGTTGCACCCAAGCCATTGAAATAGCATTGTCGATTCTGGCTCGACCTGGTGCTAACATACTGCTACCAAGGCCTGGTTTTCCAATTTATGCACTTTGTGCTGCATTTAGACACATCGAAGTTCGATACTTTGATCTCGTTCCAGGCAAAGGCTGGGAGGTTGATCTCAATGCTGTTGAAGCTCTAGCAGATCGTAACACGATTGGAATTGTTGTTATAAATCCTGGCAATCCTTGTGGAAATGTTTATAGTTACCAGCATCTTCAAGAGGTTGTCCTTACTGCTCTTTTTTTCCATACAACTCGACTAATTTCACGGAATACCTACTATCTCCCTCAGTATAGATGGGAAGAAAGGCCTAACGTTTTTCTTTCCTTTCCTTCGTTCTGTATTTCTGAGAATTTGTTGTCTGTTGAAATCAGATTGCGGAAACTGCTAAGAAGCTTAGGACCATAGTGATTGCGGATGAAGTATATGGTCATCTTGCTTTTGGTGCTAAACCCTTTGTACCAATGGGAGTTTTCGGAGACATTGCTCCTGTACTTACTCTCGGTTCTTTGTCTAAGCGATGGTTAGTCCCTGGCTGGCGCCTCGGTTGGCTTGTCACGAATGATCCTAATGGCACCTTCAAAAGCCCAAAGGTTTGTACTACACGCGACATGTTCAAGTACTTAGATATCAATTAACTTAAAATCTCTGTTTTTGTTCTATCTTTACCAACTTATTGGATGAAATCGTTTTCAGTTTGTTGAGCGCATTAAGAAGTACTGTGACATTTGCGGAGGTCCAGCTACCTTTATACAGGTTTGCATTTTATCCCTCCTATTCCTTGTCTATGATTAACCCGTTTTAGAATTGTAGCTTAAGATATGATCTGTCGTGCAACATTTCTGAGTTTTAGGCAAGTAATTTAATTGAATCTCATGATGTGTAGGCGGCTGTCCCTCGCATTATTCAGCAAACTGAAGATGTTTTCTTCAGGAAGACCGTTAACTTGTTGAAGTGGACTGCAGACATTTGTTGCGAAAAGCTAAAGGAGATTCCTTGTATTAGCTGCCCATACAAACCAGAAGGCTCGATGGCCATGATGGTACGCATTGAGAGAAATCGAAAACCAGTAAATCATCTGTGATATGCTTTTCGAATAAAAATGATTTCTCTAATATGTGCAGGTGAAGCTGAATCTATCACTTCTGACAGATATTAGCGATGATATTGACTTCTGTTTCAAGTTGTCGAAAGAGGAATCCGTTATACTTCTTCCAGGTAAGAAATAAAACATATCCAATGAAATCCTATACGTGGGGCAGGTGGGGTTTGGGAAGGGTAGAGTATACGCACACCTTACCCCTACCTTCACGAGCTAGAAAAAAGTAAAACCTCAACTTAGACATAAGGAGATCAGCTATGTTGCTCAGACTATCCAAAAATGATGTTGTACCCTGATCGGGTCCTCCCAAAACACATAGCTTGTGGAGGATCCGACACACACCTGATGACACTTTTGAAGAGTCTGAGCAATATAGGAGAACGGCGATAGGAAGTCTTACATTTCAAGAAACAATTGTTTGGAAATATGAACGTATAAGCATTTATAACGAGGTGATTTCATCTGAACGAAACATTTGCAGGAATTGCTGTGGGTCTGAAGAACTGGATTAGGATAACCTTTGCCGCGGATCCATCTTCTCTTGAAGAAGGACTAGAAAGGCTCAAGTCGTTCTGTCAAAGGCATTCGTATCAACAAAATGGTCATCGTTGATTCGAGTTAGCTAGTAAGCAATCGTTGTAATAGATCTTCTTCTTCTCCGCTTTGACGCCTACAGATACTGTTGGATCACTAAGTTACTGTATAAATTGTATAATCTTAGTTACAGAAATTTCTTGATTTATGAATAATTTTACAGACTGATCATATGTCAAGGTACAAGCACATTGAACTGCCAATATTGTTTTGATGTACCTCTAATTCATGAACCTTGAATTACACTATACATGTAACAAAATGAAATACTATGTGATTATTGTCGATTTTGATTTTGTATATGACTAGTCGTGGAGAAGGGGAGTATTGGTGTAACTGGTAAAAAGTTGTCGTTATGTGATCAATAAGATCACAGGTTCGATTGTGGAAACAACCTCTTGTAGAAGTGCAGAGTAAGAAAGCATACAATAAGCCCTTTTAGAGGTCATTTGGCTGGGAACAACTTATCTCAGGATTAGTTATCCTGGGATTAATTATCATGGGATAAGTTATTTCACCATGTATATGGGATAACTTATCTCATCACTATGGTATAAATTATGGTATAAATGATGGGATAAGTTATCCCAAACTTGCCAACCAAACAACAAACCAAAATTTTATCCCTTCACTTTTTTTTATTCCATCACTATTTATTTTTATCCCTCACACCAAACGACCCCTATAGTCTAGTCCTTACTTGGATCTCGTGCATAGCGGGAGCTTGAAGTCTGCTTATGAAACATATACTAACACTAAGATGGAAACTTGTGATGTGGTATAGATCGAAAAGCAATATTTAGTCACATTGAGGAATGACAGATTCAGAATTAGCATATTCCTCCGTTACAATATGTTTGTCTGATTTTGAGTTGGTAAAATTTTAAAAGATAAAAAAAAAATTTAAGTGTCATAATAGTTAATTAAAGATATGTAGAATGTATTAAAATATTATTTAATCTTGTAATCTTAAACATGTTATATGAAAAAATTGAAACAAAATAGTTGTCAAAAAAATTGAGACGGAATGAATAGATATGAATGTTATAATAGATAGTAACTACTTCCATCTCATATTTGATCAATTTTACTATTTTGCCCTTTGGTCACATTAATTAGCTTCTTGAAAGAAGAAATTTTAAATCTTCAAAATTTATTAAAATTTTCAAAGACCATATTAATTATTTGGGATAAAATGAGGGAAAAAAATTAATTCTATCCTAATTTAGTAGCTGATTAAGTAATATATGCTAAATATTTTTAGCAAGATGTCCATGTAAAATGGGATGGAGGAAGAACATATATGAATTATGTATTTTTATATTTTATAAATCAAATATAATAATTTTATATATGAATAACATAACTTCTGATAATTACTAAATATGATATTATTTATAAGTAAGTTTATGAGGAACTTTTGTATATAATCACTCAAAAACACCTTAATTAAGATATCTACAATTTGGGTAATTACATTTCGTAACTATAATGATAACAACGTTTATATATTCGCGCAATATTTCTATACATTTGTATAATTCACAATTTTTGTATAATGTTTGTATGTTTCGCTATACAACTCATGTACAACGTTTGTATATTTCGCTATACGATTTATAGTGTTGGTATATTTCACTATAAAATTTGATTCACACATAGCTTTTCTATTATAGCGCACAACGCTTATATAAATCGCGAGAATTATACAAAACTCAAACTGTAATCATAGCTAGATGTTTGCTACGAATCCAGCGGTGGAGCCAAAATTATAACTAAGGGGTGTCAAAATTTAAAGAAGTAAAATCGTGTAGAAAGCAAAAAGTGTTAATATGTAATTGTAGATATCGAAATTTTATAGGACTCTACAAGATGAGTCTTATTTCGGGGTTTCTTGGAGGTTACTAAACCCTAAATCCTAATTTATGTCTATATAAAGGGTACTATATTCTTTTGAAAAGACATCTCAAATATACCATAGAGAGATTAAAATAAATCATCCTACGTTCGAGAAATACGTCACTAACGGCCCTCAAATCATGGAGAAATCTTATAAGAGAAGAATCAAGGGAGTAACAGATTTGTACTCACATTGTTATCAATAAAATTTCTGTTTCTTCAATATTTTATTTGTGATTGCAATTTATCTTTCTATCACTTTTAAAATTTGTTGCAAACAGTAATATCTATACATAATGAACTATTTTTACCTCGCTAAAAAGTGTAATTTTGATGAAGAGGCGTCAACTAGCTAAGCCCATGTGCGAGCCAATTAATTAGTATATGTTTCCTTATCCACATAATTTTTTTTCTAATTTTATATCAGCATAACTCATGTCCAACCAAACGACTCATTAAAAAAAATTAAAGTAGAGAAATTCACAAAAAATCAACCATGCAATCAGCTCAAGCCACGTGTTGAATCATGATCATCTTGAGTCAATCAAAAAAAGAAGTTTGACTGCATATTTTCCTCGTGAAATAGCAAAATAGGGGAATTTGTAGCGAAAACAAAATTTGCATCACATTTTTCTCCATTGAAGAGACGAATGCAGTTTTTTTTCTCCTTCTTCAGAGCTCATTTCAATGGCGGCGAACGCTCCGAAGCCGGGATTACGGAAACCGGTTTCTGTAAAAGTGGAGAATTTGACTCCTGGTACTAATGGACACACACTCATCGTGAAGGTTTTGGAATCGAATACTGTTCTCCAGAAGGGCCGTTCGGTGTCGCCGCACCTTCGGTATACTCGCATTGCTGAATGCCTCGTCGGAGATGAGACCGGAACGATTCTCTTCACTTCTCGTAACGATCAAGGTATAAACCGATGCATTTTGCGATCACTGCATCTGATGTTGTGTTAAATAGACCGGATAGAGCAAGAACACAGCTAATAATTTGAGAAAATAAAGAATAATAGAACACACAGATTTACGTGGAAAACTCCTAAACAAATTAGGGTAAAAACCACGGGCAAGGACAGAAGAATTTTACTATGAAAAATAATAGGAATTACAAACTCTCAAATTATAAAGGAGAAAANTA
>DF371758.1:0-10292 GCA_000787875.1 Solanum virginianum
ATTATATTTTATAAGTTGAATAGCTAACACTGGTTGAGATTTGTATCACTGATTCGCCCACTTAGGAGATTAGGTGTGAATGTCACTCACGGTCCATTTTAAATCGTGACAAACTTCAATGATGACTTCATGTCTTTTCTCTATATTTTGTAAGCATAAACTCTTGCATGAATATAAGTTTTTTTTTCTTTTTTCATTGTAGAAGAAAAATGATAAAATAATTTAGAGAAAAAATCGAGTGGGAGAAATTTTCATAAAACTAAAAAGAAATAAAATAAAATTAAATTAAAATAAATGTTAAGCTGGGAATAAGCCATATATAGAGATTAGAGTGGCATTAGAAAATGGAAAATGAAAAGAAATAGAAAGGAGTAAGAAAAAGAAAAGAAAATTGTCAAGAAAGAGAAAGGAAATAAATTATTTTATATAATATGATTGAAATTTAAGTTTAATTTGTAGTTAATGATTTATTTAGTTTGTTTCATATATAGTCTTATTTTGTTTTATATTGAATTTTTCAAAATTGATATATAATAATGACAAATTGGTTAAATGGAAAGAAACTTTACTTAAAGAATTCTTAGAATGTTATGAGGAGAAATAGGAAGGAATTATCTTCTAATTAAAGAGAAAACTTTAGGTAAAAGAAAGTTATTGTTTCCCAATTTTATTAATTGGAATGTAATTAAATATATGATTTAATTTTACTTAAAGAATTCTTAGAATGTTATGAGGAGAAATAGGAAGGAATTATCTTCTAATTAAAGAGAAAACTTTAGGTAAAAGAAAGTTATCGTTTCCCAATTTTATTAATTGGAATGTAATTAAATATATGATTTTATATATATATATATATATATATATATATATATATATATATATATATCCCTAATTTTAGAACATTTGTTCAATTAATTTTCGAAGATGAATCAAATTAACACTTGATAAAAGAAAAAATTTCACATAATTTCAAACAAGATAATATTATATAATCAGTTAATTTATATAATCAATTTGAATGCATAAATATAAAATTTCTTTATGACTTTTTTTTTTTAATTTGTTGATTTTATTAGTCTCCTCCAGCAATCTCCTTTTTTAATTGACTTTCTAAAATTTCTTATATTATTAAATGTTATTCTTTTCCTCAGATTTTTGAAAATTTTCTTATATTATAATTAAAATTAAATTGAAAATATCAATACATCAACATTTTACTATATAAGAAGTGTCAGTAAAACAGTTCAAGCAGGCATGCAGCTCAAGCAGACATCTTTCCCTCAACATGCCTGCTTGAGTTGTTTGCTTCTGTGCCTCTATTATATGAGATTTGTAAAAATAATTTACGGGTTCATTAATATATTTTTAAAATAACTTCATTATATTTCTTCAGCTGCTACAATTATGATTTTATAATATTGCTTCAATTATGATTTCATAATATTAATCAGGATAAATTATTGCGGTAAGTTTCTTAATTTAATATTTTCAAAGCAGCTTGATTATTTATTTTTGTGAGTTTCTTAATTTAATATTTTCGAAGTAGCTTGATTATATTTCTTCGGCTGCTTCAATATAAAACCCGCAAAAAAACTTCTGGATTTCGTAATTTAATATTTCCAAAACAGTTTGATTATGTTTCTTCTACTGCTTCTAGATCTAATAATTAATAACTTAAAATTTTGAAAATGCATATAAAAAGAATCTATTTATATCACAAAAATTAAAATTAAAAATATCTATTGGGCCCGTGTGGACACGGACTCGTGACTAGTATTAAGCAGAATCATGAATTTGGTGATGAGGTGCTCTCTAAAGTCTAGAATATTATTCTTTTTGTGATTCTTTTTCGGATATTTTTCCTCCTTTAGAAGATTAAAGTCCACCTTAAAGTTTTACATAATATTAAAGATGTCACGTTTAATTCCTTTCGTCATAAATGCTATTAATCTTTTTTAAAGATTTTTAAAATTTTTTATATCATTAATATTATCTTTTTTCCTCAAACTTTTGAATTTTTTCCTTATATTAGAATTAAAACTAAAAATATCGCATAAAGATTTCACCTTAAATTTTTATATAATGTTAAAGATATCCATATTTAATTCCTTTCACCACCAGTGCTATTCATCTTCTTTCATAAATCTCTTTTTAAAGATTTTTTAATTTTTTATATCATTAATATTATTCTTTTCTCTGTTTTTTTATTATAAGAATTAAAATTTAAAACGTTGCACAAAAATTAACCTTAAAATTATACTTGATATTAAAAATAGAAATATTTAGAAATAGAAATATTAAAAATAGAAATAAATAATTAATGCCAAGTGACATGATGATATTTAATTGGTCGGAACACGTCACTTATAAATGTGACACATTTTTATTGGTTTTTGATTGAGATAGGAATGTCATGTCATTTGACACATGACATGATCATCTTTTGTAACCCAAATAAATGAATTTGGAATTTTCATTAAATTCATATTTTATTGGACTTAATTAATTCACCCAAATATATTAATCCATAATATTCATTTTGGACTAATATATTTTGAATTTAATATAATTTGAATACTTTTTATAAAATTTATATTTTAATAAATTTTATATGATTATGGATATATAAAAAAATGAAAAATTACGCGGATAAGCAAACATATACTAGTTAATTAGCTAATATAGCTATAGTTTGAATTAATTATGGTCCACCGCAAACATCTAGTTGTAATTACAATTTGAGTTTTGTATAATTTGCACGATACAAACGTTACGTATGAATTGTATAACGAAATATACAAACACTCTGCATTATTGCATAACAGATTATACAAATGTTATACACAGATTGTATAGCGAAATACACAAAGACTATGCAAAAACTATGAATTATATGGTGAATTATAGAAACATATATAAATGTTATGTGAATTATACAAACGCTATTATAACTATAGTTACGAATATAATTACCCAGTTTATAGCTATAAAGCATAATTAAGATATTTTTGAGTGACTATATGAAAAAAATTCCAATAACATAGTAGTCAAATAACTCTTACAATTAATTCTATTAAATAATTTTTAATGAGTTTGTCAAAAAACTATAATATTTATAGGACACTATAAAAAGAATTATATTGTTAATACATGTAAGTTTAAAAGAAAAACTTTTAACTCTTGCTAATTAGACATGAAATTGAGGCAATCTTCTTTGAACAGTAACTTTTAGATACTCCTAACAATTTGGACTAATAAAATTATGAAATTAAATTTCTTCACATAAAAATATTTAGTATAGTGTTATAAGATCCGTGTAGCATGGACCATTCTTTACTAGTGTAGTAGTACAAGCTAAGAGCTAATTTTGATGGACTATATATCCCTTCTGCACAGTTCAAGCCTGGAAACTCATCCATTTTAGGGGTAAAAAATTAAATAAAGTCACTCTGTAGCTACTTCGTCTTCCTTTGATTGGAGGTTCCTAGAAAAAGACAACACAACGAAAAATTGTCACGTTTTCATGGCATAATACATAAAGTTATGCTCTTTAATTTGAATTCAGTTAGCATTTATGCTCTTTAATTTTGGACCTACACACAACACTTAAACATATAAAGTGTAACAAGTAGACACACATCCTACTTGGCATATAGGAGACTATGCAGGACATAGGCCGCCACGTAGGATGAATGTGTCTACTTGTTCAATTTTATACAAGTTTAAGTGTCTATTTGTGCACACCAAAAGCTAGAGGACATAAATGTAATTAGTTGAGGTCAAGTTAAAAGACACGTTTACGTATTATGTGTTACAAAAATAAAAAATAAAAAAAGTAAGAATAGGAAAAAGGGTATCAAACTCTTTAACAATAAGAAAAATAATTTAGTATTTGTTAAAGCGAGATATGAAACCTATTGCGTTGATGGTTGAGCCAACGGGAAAGTTGGTAAAGTTGCACAGATTCATTAGCAGCATGACAAGCTAGTAGCATATGATTTCGTGGCCTCACCATCCATGCAAATCTCATACACAATATTGAATATATACACAATACTGTATCAAAAAAAATCATATTCAATTTACGATCAAACTTAAATTGTTTAAAAATTTAAACTGTGTCATATGAATTGAGACAGATAGATTACCAGCAGTCATGTTGCCAGATATCATGTGTGGGGCCTTATTTGTATCTATCATTCCCTAACACATGCAATCATTCGTGAATACATTACAAAACTTTTATAGTATAGTAAGATATATAGATATGTATATATAAAGAAAAAGACGATGAGATGTAGGAAAGGGTGCATACAGAAATGACAAATCCCCAGTTAGCCATAGGACCCCAAAAGTGAGTTGTTTTAGGACCCATTGGACTATTCAAGTAAGTTTTGATGTATTCCATCATATATATCTCTGTATACAGCCAACACAAAATAGAGATAATTAAAATTCTTCACTTTATCTAGAAAAATATGGAAAATATTCTAGAAAAACCAAAATGATAAGACTCATAATCATCTCTATGATTTCACTTGAAGAAGAGATAATCCTCATTGTTGGGAAAGGATCCCTTTCATTACTACTTTGTCCATTACTTTTTAACGGTGTAGCGAATGTAGAGGGGTCAAGATCATTTTCATTTTCATTTCTACAAAGATTTTTTTATTTATTTATCCTTACACGACATACTATTTTTGAAACCAAAGGTACATTATTTTTGCAAATTTCATAATTTTTGTCTATGTTTTCTTTATAGAAGTAGTGGCGAAGGCCAGTGCCAATGTAAATTATTTTGAATGATTTGCTAAAATGATAAATATTAAATATGTTATTACGAGTTGTAATATTAGATAATGAATTGCAAGTTCTAGCAATTACGAATTTTAATAATTTAGTTACAAATTATAACAAATATATACATTATATCCATTCCATACTAATTACATTACTCAAATCTATTAGGATATATGTTTGAATATGTAATTGGTATGGATTGGATATGATATATATATTTGTTATAACTTGTAATTAAATTGTTAAAATCTGTAATTAATATTATATAATGTTACAACCTGTAATAACATATCTAATATTTGTCATTTTAGCAAATCTTATATTATTTTTTTAATCTCGATTTATGGAACATGGATAGATTTTTGATATATATTTTTGAAGATATTGTAAAATTATAATTGAATCAGCTAAAGAAATGTTATGAAGTCGTTGAAGCAGACACATCAATACACAACTGCTTTGAAAAGATTAAATTAAAAAGCCCACAAATTATTTTTTGTTGGCTCACCAAAAATTGCAATATAAATTATTTTTTAGTCTCGATTTATGTGACATCGATAGATTTTTCCTATATATTTTAGAAGATATCGTAAAATTATAATTGAAACAACTAATGAAATATTATGAAGTTGTTGAAGCAAACACGTCAATACATAACTGTTCTGAAAAGATTAAATTAAAAAGTCCACAAATTATTTTTTGTTGGCAGCTAATGAAATTTTATGAAGTCGTTGAAATTTTTTGTTGGATCACCAGAAGCTGCAATATAAATTATTTTTTAGTCTCGATTTATATAACATCAATAGATTTTTTATCTATATTTCAAAAATTATTGTAAAATTATAATTGAAGCAGCTAAAGAAATATTATGAAATAATTAAAGCAAACACGTCAATACGCAGCTGCTTTAAAAAGATTAAATTAAAAAGCCCATGAAATATTTTTGATTGGCCCCATATAATAAAAAAAACAGATAACTGAAGTAGATAAAATAATTGAAAGTTGCTCAAGCAGGTAACTACGATCGAAAATTGCTGGAAACTCATCCATTTTAGGGGTAAAAAATTAAATAAAGTCACTCTGTAGCTACTTCGTCTTCCTTTGATTGGAGGTTCCTAGAAAAAGACAACACAACGAAAAATTGTCACGTTTTCATGGCATAATACTGTTAAATAAAATATATATACAAATTGAAGGAGTATCAACACGTATAAATACTTTGGCGGATTTAACATTATTTTTTCTTTTAAGAAAATGACCTGGTCCTCTTCATATTTATTTGTACACGTGGCCTACACGATTTCACAAAATCTAGCTTCATTCAAATATTCATTATACTATTGAAAAGTAATGGACAGGATAATAATGAAGGAATATATTATTTGCAATATAATCAGGATTTGAAAGTTTCATGGTAGCTAGTTGTATTAATTTAATCATTTTTAAACCAATAACTATCTTTAGTTATACAAGATAATATTTCTAATGGATTTTAGTATTAGAGACAAAAGGGAATTCTATGAATATAGAAGGAGCGATTCAAGCACATCAGTGATCTAAAGTAAAAAACGAATCAAAATTCTTAAATTTATTTATTTTTTTAATTCAAAGTTTATTCTTTTAATTTTTTAAGATGTAGAGTTTTTTATATACTAGAAATTATTTTTGAGATGCAAAATTATTTTCCCTTTTAATGAAAATGTTTAATTTTTCTACAAATGGTATTCCATCTATGTCAATTGTTTATCGGATTTTGATTTGACATGAAATTTAAAAGGATTAATGAGATTTTTGAATCTTATTATTTTAAACTAAAAATTTGTATAATATACTAAAAATCTAAACATATCAGGTAAAAAATTAAATTAATAAATTGATTAAAAAAGAAAAAAATATTCTTTTTAAAATGAATAAAAAATAAGACTAATAAGTTAAATAATTTTTATAATTTCTAAAACAGCCTATAGTATTTTATTACTAAATAACATGAGGCTTCTCAAATTTGGGGCTAGGCGGTTGCCTTATTTTCAAAGGCATAGGGCCGCCGCTGTGTTAGAGTAGATTGAAAAAAAAAACAATCTGAGAATTTTGTTTTAGTTATATTGTGAATTGGATCATGTTGTGGGGATAAAAGAAATAAAAGATCAAAAGGACAAAAAAAAAAACACAGAGTTATAGTAAGAATTGAAGTTTATGAGCTGCCCTCCAAGGCCAAAGAGGAAAAAAACAACTTTTTTCAACAGAAAGACGTTGCCTGCTTCGCTGATGAAGTACACAGTTGAAACAGACATGACAACTTTAAGTTGCTTAATTTAGCCACTTATTAAATAAGAGAATATGTAGTTGAGGGGTATATTAAAAAATAAAGGTGAAAATCCATCGAAAAATCTGGCAAAAAATGAGAGAAATTCAATGGCAGGAAAAAATTACTAAGGAAATTGAATTACCTCAGGTATATACTAATATATGAAACAAGACATGTTCTACTTTAATTTTAATAAAATGAAAGGGATGCAAAATTAATGAGACGAAAGGGCTTACCAGTTGCGTCAATATGAATGAGAGACGTGCAACCAAGAATTTGAAACGATGGGTAATTAGTATTAGTCAATACATACATATATATATGTGGAGATGGATAAGCATGAGGCTATGATTTTATATGTTGAAATTTGACAAGCTAGGGTATACTCGGTATTTACTTAAATATTTTGGCTTCTAAATAAAACGTGATTTTTTAAATTATATATTCATATAATTTTAGCTTTTACGTAGTTTTTTATTAGGCACAATACATAAATGTATTCATTAATTTGATTTCAATTGTCATTTATGCCTTTCAGCTTTGGGTGTATACTTACATGTGTCCTATGGAAAAATTCATATCTTACATGCCGTTTGGCGTACAATATATCATGTAGAACATATATGTCTACTTGTTCAATTTCATACAAATTTAAGAAATTACTTATGTACATCTAAAATTGAAGAACGTTGATATCAGCTGAAATATTTATTATTATGGGTTTGAAGCACTAAAGTTTGGTGAAGTAGAGAATTAGAGTTAGATTTGCCACCCAGGCTAGATAGAGGAAGAGGCATGAATGCTCATTCATTACGTTACGGCAGCGTACGCCTAAAAGTCATCCTTAACGTTTTAGTTGTTTTGTACTATTGGGAATATAACAAGGAATTAATTGTTTTTTCTGGCAATTTGGGAGGCCAATTTCTAACCTAACCTTTCCTTGATGTTAGTCCAAATGGTTTACATTGCCAAACTTTTGGCCAAATCTCAACACCTTTCTTGTTAAACTGATAAATTATCATTTTCCATAAGTGTATTTAAAATATTATAAAACAATAAAACACACAATAAACTTAAGGAATTCAAGGGTTATGTTCAAAAATGCCCTCCCCCCTACATGGTGATATTATGTAGGAAAAATATGTGTTAGTACTTTGAATGCACTAAGTATGTGGGATGCAATACAACAAGAGAGTCATAATACTATAATTAAAAATATGCATAATCATAACAAGAGAAGTAAACTCAAGAGATGAATGATCAATGCACTTTAAAAAAATGCTTTTAGAACAACATAGATATCTCAAGTTATCATATACATACATATGTTAGAGGAGACCATAACCGACATCTAAGGCCACGTGAGCTATTACATGGAATCTAACATAACCTCCTACGGTTGAATGGGGAGACTACTTGTTGGGTAGAACACTATCAACTTATGTATGCACATCTTTGACTTTAATTTTTGCTATTATGGATCCACTAGCCTTCGCCTACAAGGGCTCCTGTGGTGGCATGTAGTTAATGAGACTGGAGGTTGCTACTAGGATTCTATTATCGAACCCCACCTTAAGTCCCATTCGATGCAAAGTCAAGTAAAACAGAATACTTTAAAACATAGTCATAAGCATATATATTGATTAGCCTTAAAATATAGCATCATCATATTAGGAGCAGCTCATTAAAACTTATGATCCATTCAAGTGAGAATTGTCCTTATCACAAGAGGATCCATCTTTGGTAAGAATTTTTCTTTCACCATCTTTAATCATTCATAAAAAGGACTTCATAAATACTTTATAACTTTCATAAGCTTTCACAATGTACACTTGGAAAACCCTTTTATCATTCATAGTCATGCTTTATTTGAACATAGTATAAAACATGGTGGGTTTGATGCATGCAAGTTTTAAAACAAATAATGTAAGAGAAATATGCATAATATTTGTAAATCCCCTCATTTAAAGCCATTCATGAAAACAACCTATATTATATCATTCAAAATCCTAGATAGTGAATCATGAGAACATCTTGTAAATCATTAAACTTTCATAACATATCATAACATTGTATCACTATACTCATATAACTGTAGAGGCATCATAATATCAACATCTAAAGAGAAGTCATAAAACTCACAAAGATTTCATAGATTAATACTAGGGTAGAGTAATAAAATACTTACACTTTGTGGGTGAAAGATACCCATAAGTCAAGACCCACATACCTTGATTAAAAGTCTAAGAAAGAAACTTGAGTTTGGGGAAGGAGGACTTGAAACCCTAACTTTTTCATTGAAAACCTTAGAGGGATTTGAGAGGAATATGAGTTGGGAGTGAATGGGAGTGAATTGAGCGAAGGTGGGGCTAATATGAGTCAAAATAAATCTACAATGATATGGAAAAGGTGGAATTTGCCCTTTATTAAAATCTGTCAAGGCCCATCTACAAACTCGATCAACGGGTCGTAAGTCGGGGTTTCGTCTGGTTACACATTTGAGTTCCTGAAATCCTCTCTGAACTCAAATCTATGAACACCTTTTACGGCCTGTCATTCAATCTATGGGTCATAAAGACCCCATGTAGAACCACTCCAAGCTTAAAAAAATTTCACCTTTCTAGGACTCAAACCATGAGACCTTTTTTACGGCTCATAAAATGGAATAAGACCCATAAACCTGTAATACCCTACACACACTATAAGTACTTGTACTACACATATGAAACATGATATGGACTTTCAAATTAGTGCCAATTTTAAACGTGTTTGCATCTCGTGTTAAAGGGCGTTTCAACCTATTTTTATTCCTCCATATAGAATGGCCTCGGTAGAAATTTGTGAATTAAATGAGTAGTTGAAGAACTTATAAGGGCGTCATGTGTATCTAAAGTTTTAAGAAAGTTGCGCGTATACATGAGTTGCATCGAGTTAAGGGGACTAAGACCCTAAACAAAGAAAAATAATTGAGGTGCTTGTAGGACTTAGGAAGCCTAAAGTTTAAGAAAGTTGCACGTATACATGTTTTGCATCAAGTTAAAGGGACTAAGACCCTAAACAAATGAAAATAATTGAGGTGCTTGTAGGACTTAGGAAGCTAGCACGTTAGTCAGCTACTTGCTTAACTTGAAATTGAGAGTTAAATGGAGACGAGACCCGACGTCGAAATTGTCCAATTCCGATTATG
>DF371747.1:0-11240 GCA_000787875.1 Solanum virginianum
TATATATATATATATATATTTTCGAAGGTGGTTGGCTAAGGCGGGGTCGGCTTCGCCCAAGGACCGGCTTCGCTTAGTCGGAGTTATGATGTGATTGGGCCTTCTGTCTGGGTGGCTCTAAGCCACATTTGTTGTAAGATCTGTGACTACCGGGACGCCGGCTCACCATCCTACCCTCTAATTTGTGTGTTGGAGATGTCGGGATTTGAACTATCTGGTGTGATGTTGTGGTATGGTGCGTTGAACAATATCACCAAAGCATTTTTATAATCATACCTACAACTAGCTACATTTTTATAATCATAAGATACAAAAATAAGTCAGCAGGGTTGAGCAATGACAATTATCGGCGAAATTGAACAATGTCACCAAAGCAAGGATACATCTCAATATCAAGCAAGATATCCAAGCCACAAGAAGTTAGTATTAAATTTTCCTTGGTCCTTTGTCGCAACTCTTGACCTCTCTTTTTCCTATTTATTGTCCTTCAGACTCGATCCCTCGACATGTTTATATATTAAGATCGTAAAGGATCAAAATTACTCTCAAACTATTTGAAGTAGCTCACATTTACCTTTCGTTTATTTTTGGGATCAAAATCACCCTTATCGTCAATGTTTTGGACCACAAATGCCTTTACAACGTTATCTTTATCACTGGAGTTGACATGACAGTCCACTTAAGCAGTTCAACATGGCAAAAATCTCTTCCCTCTCAATCATATTGTTCTTCCTTGTTGAACCTATCAAAAGACAAAAAAAAAAAAAACACCTAAAATAGTTCCTCCATTGTTGTTGTTTAAGTTGTTTTTTGGACTTTGAAACTTCAATTCGAAGTGTGCTTGGTTTGTTTGAGGTTGTAGATACGGGTTGAGAAATCGAGTTCATTGTTTGGGTTTTGGGTCATCGAATTTGAGGCTAAAAATTTAATTCCAAAGGTTGAATGATGTTGAAAATTTCCTAAAGTCACTCTCTGTTGTGTTGGAACTCAAAAATAGTATTCATTTGAAACTTATTGGTGAGAAATTTTTAGCTTTTGTTGGGTTCTTAAAGTGCAAAAATTTGAAGAGATTTAATTTTAAGATACTGATACTAAATGAAAACTGTTTGGATACTATGATTGAAGCTGAAAATTGATCTTTAACAACTAATTTCTTAGTTTGAGGATTGGTATTTAAAGATTTGAGTTAAACACCCCAAAAGAATAAAAATATGGAAGAGTTTTTAAAAGCTTGAAAATTTGAAAATGAATTTTGTGAATCCATGACTCCAAACCCAAATAACGAACTTGATCCTTCAATACATAGTTGCACATCAAATAAACTTCAGTGTATTTCGACATTAAAGTTTCAAAGTTCGGACAATAAGTCAAACAAGTACAATGGAAGTACTATTTTTGGTATTTTTTTCTGATAGGGCTCAATAAGGAAGAACAAAATGATTGAAAGGGAACAAATTATTGTCGTGTTGGACTGCCCAAGTGGAACTGACATGGCAAAAATAACATTGTAAGGGCATTTGTGGTCCAAAACATAAGCGGCAAAGATAGTTTGGATCCCAAAAATAAATGAAGGATAAATGTGAACTATTTCAGATAGTTCAAACATAATTTTGACCCTTTATTCATATTAAAATTGAGTTACAAAATTATATTTAGCTTGATACATAAAATAAAGTTGTAATGAGCTGATAGGTACAATCATAGTATATAGAAGTTATTGGAGTCAAATTAACAAAAATAAAACATGGGTGGTAAAAGCGTACGCTTCTGCACCTACTTTTGTGAACCTCATATCTAGGGTTTCCACCTACATATACATTAGGATGAAGTGGAAGAGCTTGTGAAATTTGTAGAAAGGGGAAAGGGGTTGAGTGTTTCAGGAGCTGATGGAGTGGGTGGCATGGCAAGATATCATATTTATTTTTTATAAAAATTGAACTTGAAATCTTGCCGATTCCTCCCATTCCATTGGCTTCCGGCCATTTCTCCCTTTCCTTTTTCTCCAGCCGCGTAATGGGTTTCTTGGTATGACATCTGTCATCTGAGATCTGAATCCTGTTGAAATTTTCTGTGCGCGCTGTTATGGAAGTTTTTATTTTGATAATAGTCTTCTGTGACATGTTTATGTGTAAAGGTTTTACATTTCAAGCTTAGGTAGTGTAAACTCGTGAATACATGTGATATTTAATTTAGGGCTGTGAACATATTTGCTGAGTTATTTGAGAATTTTGCATGATCTGATCAAGAATTGTTAACTCTAATCTTAGTTGTTATTGTATTCCATAATTTGATTGAGCATGATATAGGTCTGGGAAGAAAGAAGAAAACTATAAGGAGTTGTTTAGTGTGAGGTATAAGGTATAATAATCTCGGGATAAAATGCATTTGGTTGAAGATTATTTGTACTAATTGAAATGGAGAAAAAAAGAGTATTTGCTCCATCTTTAGATGCTCTCCAACTTACATATCCTAAAAGATGGTCTTGTTTGGTTTGGAAAGAATTCTTTTTCCAAATACTTTAACAAGTTAACAACTCAAATTGATGAAAAAAAGCAACTTTCTCAATCCAAGTGGCCTTAACTGTATTTCCTGTTAAATTTTCATCTCTTATGATAGCACAACAGTATTAGACAATGATGGCGTTGCATAAGATCTCAATAAGATGATAGGTAAATTAGCTAATTTCAATTTTCTATTGATCTTTGCTTATAATGATTCTGGAGAAATAGTACATGGTACATAAATACATATAGATATATATGTTTTTCATTGTACTTCTTGACCTCTTGCCAAGGTTGAGGTCTTTCTTTCAACAATACCACTATCCAAGATGATGATCCTTTTGAGGTGTTTGAAGTATTTGATTATGAGTTCCATAATCACAATGACATCAACACTAATTCTTTTGCGTCTCTTTTAAAGAATCTGCTTTTAGTTGCTTTGTGAACATGTTGGGAAAGAAAAAGATTGGATCTTGGTGAATATCTAGGGTTCCAACTGCTGTGTTGATATATCTCGTATTATCTGCTGAATTGCTTCTACTTATCAAGCTCGTTTATTGTGTTGGGTTTAGCATTTCGGCCAATATGTCATTCTGGGAACTATTGAGATAGCATAATGCTGACAGGGTAGTTGATGAACTGTGGAGGTTCAAAGTTTCCTCACTAAACACTTAAATACTCAATACTGAGCTTATTTATGTATTTTATCGGTCTCTATGTGTAGTGGTATTTAGGGGGGTTAATTGCTGAAGTTGGACTTGAGTTTCACTGTTTGATTAGCACCGGTAAGACAATGGTTATTACATTGTGTATACTTTCCATCTTTTCAGATTAGCAATATGAACTGTTGTATTGGTTTTGTCAATGTTCAGTAATTGATTCTTTCTTCTGGTTGTAGTGATGAATTTCCAGTATTCAATACATAACTAAAATGTCCTCTAAGTAATGGATTTAAGGATGCTTGGGGTGTCAAAGCATATCTTCTATTTTCAGTAAGATGCCCAAGATAATTGGTATATCTACAGAAACTGCAACTATTCTTGATTGATCTGTCATTCTGTCCTATTATATTCGAAGTTAGTACTTTTCTTTTGCATCTGAAGACATTGATCTTAGGTAGCCCCCCAATTTCTTGAACTTAAAATTTTCCATTTTAGTTTGAGTGTTGATACGATAATTATTTGTTGTGTTTGGGGCATACAGTCACGCTGTTTAGCACAATTGCATATCATCCCTGATGCTTCAATCATGGCAGTTTTATTGTTCTCTCACTATTTGCAATGTTTGGTCTACAACTTAAAATCTTCTCTTTAATAGAATTTATTCTTGTAGTTTATGTCAAATGTACTCATCTTTAGATCAAACATCACCTGTTTTGCAGTCGAATGAAAAATTGATTATGTCAAGAATAACAGTTTAACATGATATTCATTTATATATGTATTTACTTTTGAAGTTAAAGGCATATGCTCTTTGATTGTTATCCTTGTTTGGACTAGCTTGTTGCAAAGGTTATAATGCAGATGAAACGTACAGAACTAAGGTGGATTCTTTTCTTCGTCCTATTGAAAACCATTAAAGATATCTCCACTGGTATATTTTTCGTCCTGACGTCTGAAAAGAGACGGAACCAAGCTCTGCATGCAAATAATGGAAGTTGCTGCATAGTTTCTCAGATTTTGTTGTTTCTTGTTACTTGCTTACAGCCTTGTTTTTTGATCTCGTGAAGTCGGGTAGTTTATTTCTAACAAGCATAGTCATGATGGTGCAACGAATGCTTTCCCCCCGGTTCTTTACAAGCTTAAAGAAAGATGTTTCGAAAATGGGGTTGCGGTATCAGATTATCTGTTCTTCCATGTCTTTGCGACTCATTGGAACGGCTGGCTGCCTATTTATTGAAGTACATTTTGCTTAAATTAGAGATCCTAGCTCCTTCCCCTTGAAAGTTGCAGCGCTATCACCCCTTCCTTCCATGTCTTCGCGGTTTTATTGAGAAAATGATAAAATTTGATTTGGTATGGTTCGGTCCGGTCGGTTATTCATATTCTTTTGGCATCCCTATCAGTAACGGTGTAAGGGCATTTGTGGTCCAAAACATAGATGACAAGGATAGTTTGATTTCAAAAATAGTCGAAGGAAATATTTGAGTTATTTCGAATAGTTCGAGGGTAATTTTGACCTTTTTATTGTCCCATGGATATTTGCGTGGACTGTTATGTGGCAAAGATAACGGTGTAAGGGCATTTATGGTCCAAAATATAGACGGCAAGGGTAGTTTTGATCCCAAAAATAAATGAAGGGTATATATGAGCTATTTCAAATAGTTTGAGGATATTTTTGACCTTTTTTCCTTTAAAGTATTTTTCCGTCTTTAAACACTGTGCAAACACGTCTTATTTAATATTGTATAGCCGTTGAGGATTACAATGCCAACTACGCATATTAGTGAAAGAGATAATTATGATTTCTAATTTAATGCTATAATAAATTATCAATTTACTCTCTTCGTTTAATTTTATTTGGCCCTATTGACTAGGTACAGAGATTAAGAAGTAGTAAATGATAGGGAAATTTTATCAAATTACCCTTTGAATATAATAAATATGATGTCTTGAAAAATATAATAAGAAAATGACTATAGTTAATGATAAAGGTAAATTAGAAACTAAAGGTAAAATTGTCTCTTGATTTCATAAAGTGGACAAGTATTGTTGGACATCCAAAATAGTATAAGGGTCAAGTAAATTAGACGGAGGGAGTATTCTTTATCCTTAAACGAAATATGATTTTAAAAAAAATACCAAAAATTTCTGTCTATGTACTTATTCAAAATAAATATTTTATATGATCATGTTAATGGTCTAATTGTTTTAAAACATTTTTGCTAAACCATCCATCTACTCTTTAATTAGCTTGCCCCTTTGATGTTTTTGAAGGATGCTTCACCAATAAATTTAAAGTCATATATAACTTTCGTGGACGTTAGATTTGTAAACTGGGGTAGTCACTACAGTTATGCAACTTAAAACATATTAAAATTTCGAAATTGTGTTTTAAAGTAATAAAAAATTTAGTTTATTCAGTAAAGAGAAATTTATTAATTTCTAAAATTTATTTGAAATAATTGTTTCATGTTTCCATTATTTTAGTATTCAATTTAGCTAGTTATGAATTAAAAAATGGATCAAACGAACAAGAATCAAAATCAATGATTTTTAGTTTGGTTTATTTGATTTAGTTTAATTTTAAAATTAATTATATTAATTTAATTTTAATTTAAATAAAAAATAGATCCAAATTGAATGATGAACATCCCTACCTCTAGGTAATAAGTGGTGATATTAATAATAGTAGGCCCTGCGGATGGTTAGTGGTGCAAATGAATCGATAGTTGTGAATTGTATGCCATTTTTTGTAGGGAAAAAAAAATCTAAATAGACATCTTAATTATATTCAAATTTTATTATAATTTTTAATAATGCAGACTTATTAATTAATTATAAAATTATAAAATTATAAAAATACATACATTTAATAATTAAGATCTAAATGATTGAGATTTAAGTATAAAAAATAGTAACTGACATTTGAATAATTAAGACTAATATATTCATTAAATACAACGAAATAAGATGTAAATTATAGTTCAAGTAAAGTATATTTGTGAATTACATGTATACTAAAAGGGTGTTTGGAAGAGTATAAAAATAAAAACTGATCAGATCTGCTTTTAAATTTTTTTTAGCTTATGAAAGTATTTGGCAAATTGCAAAATAACTTTTTTTAAAAAAATTAAAAATTGCTTAAAAAAAGTTGAAAGCCAAAAGCACCCTCCCCCAATCCATAACTTTTTTTTTTTTTTGGCTTAAAAGCTATTAGGGGTCGTTTGGTGTAAAGCACGAGGAGAAATAATTTCGGGATAAAAGTTTAGTGGACCTTATATGACTGTTTGGTTGGCAAAGGTGAGATAATTTATTCCGAGACTAATAAATAGTAGCGAGATAAGTTATCCCTTCTACTGGGTGGTATACTAATCTCGGGATAAATGATCCCAGGATAAAAAGAGTCAATGATAATAATATTTTTGTACACTTTTTTATACTCTCTCAATCTCAAATTAATTGAATTTTTGAGGTTTTTTTCATGGTTCAAAATAGTTAGATTTCAAAAGTTTAAGATGAATGTTTGAAATTTTTTTCATATTTGCCCTTTCATTGAACTTTTACATTTTCTAGGAAATAAATTATACTATATATTTATGATTTTACAAAAACAATAGTGGAAAGTATGGTGTAAAGTTTATTTTTGAATATTTTTCTTAATATGTGTGTATTACCTCACAAATTCAGTTAATATGAGACAGAGGGAGTACTTCACTTTGTATATTTACATTATTTTTAATACAATATATAATAATATTCAAAACCTTCACTTTGTTTTTATAATACTAATTTATATTTTTCTATTAAAAAATTACACACTAATTATTATATTTTTTTATATTTTAATTTTTCATAAATCTTTTTTTACTTTAACAAACTTAAAAATGCAAGTTCTATTTGTAAATTAATTTTTTTTAAAAAAACTATTTTTAAATGCATACAATATTATTATGAAAATGCATACCTAAAAATATTTAAGTTAAATAAGATGAAAGATTTATTTTAAAAACGAATATTGAATAACTAAAGTTAGCAAATAAAATACATTAAAAACTAATAAAGTAAAGAACATTTTTGTAAACAAGCATAATATCCTTAAAATTTATCCAACAAACCAAATATAATCTCAACATAACTTATCCCATCATTACTAATTCTAATATAATTTATCCCATCATAAGTTATATTCAAATCAAACGACCCTTATAATTTGACAAAAAATTTTTTTTTTTAACCCTAAATAGTTTTTTCATAATCTCAAAAATACCTCCTCTTCTTTATTTTGCCGGTTTTGCTTTACTTTCTTGTTGCCCATTTGTGAACAGCTTGTTGATTTGCACAAATCCATGGCTTCCCAACACGATCTTGCTTATATATTTGCTGTTTGCAATTTGTTTCTTTTGGTTGGTTGATATATTAATTGGACCATTTTCTCTATATGATAAATCGCCATTTTTATGTCTCAAGATACTAGTATTTGGGTCATTCCACCTCGAGTAAATGATTATATTGTGGTATCCTTATGTTATTTGAATTTTTTGCTTTAGCAATGGGATCCTGCTACTGTTAACCATGAGTCAGAAACTGAGGACGAGACTTATTCAAGTTATATATTTTAGAAATAAAAAATAAATTCTGTATATAAAAATACTAAATAATAAGCTTATATTAAAATTGAATTAAAATATAAAAATTTATTTTATTTTTTTTGATAGAAATGTTTCTAGAAAATCAATTTTTATAATGTTAACAGTTTGAAGGATATTTTAGCCATTTTAATTAAAAAAATACTTAACAATACTTATATGACAAACACATCAATAATTTTTTTCAGCTGCAGCACTTTTTATTGAAACACGTAATTATTTATTTTTAAAAATAAATTTTAACACTTTAAAAAGTGCTTCTAAAATATTTTTTAAAAAATTATTTTTTTCCAGCTAATCCAAACGAGATGTAAGTTTTATTTTAATATATACTTTTTATATCTATAATATATTAAAAATGTGAAGACCTTGGAAATGTTATTTGAATTTTTTGTTTTTCATTAAATGATTTTACTTTAGATAAAATCGTCTCTGTAGCCATTAAAAAAAATCTTAATCTATCATAAATTTTAATTAGTGATAGATCTTTATATACATAATTTTTATAAATAAATAATTTCAAAATTACTTTTATTATCAAATGAGTACATAGGCATATACAAGAAGACTAGGAAAACAAATGTGATAAAACGATACGAGGATACACTTGTTTGTCATTTCGTAATTATGGTTAACTTACGAGGACACGATGGTAAAACTGGAAATTAGGGTTTCAATCCAGCCGCGACTTCATCATCTTTTTCCTACTATATAAAGGTCATCACCTATATTCAGACATACCTAACATACATAGAGATTGGGAGAAATAGGGAAAGGGTTGAGGATTGGTGGGAAGGTTTTGGCATGTGTGGTGTGGTAAGATAGATCTATCATTTTTATGATATGAAATCTTGCCTGCACCGCCCATGCCCAAGCCTTCCAATCATTTATCCTTCTCCCTGTAATTTCTTTCTGTTTTTTTCTTCTAGAGCTGTGATGAGATTTCGAGATCGTCATGCACCACTCTTACAAAAAAAATTATTTTGGGTGATGATAAATTTCTCATACCCATTTTGCTTCTGAGCTCTTACACAAACGTTTTGTTATGAGTAGATTGAAGGGAAATTTTGTGTGGGAAGTGGAAAGGGGGGAGGGACTTGGGAGCTTTTGGTGTGGGTGGGGTGGAAAAATATCATATTTATATTTTTCCTCTTGGAAAAAAATAAGAATTGTGATTTTTCCTATTCCACCCATGCCAATGGTTTCCAATCATTTACTCCTTTTCCTGGTACTCCTTCAGTTGCAAGATCTGTGCTTGGTATAACATAATTACTTACCAATAATTTATCATCTTTGTTGGATGGATTGATGGTGAAAAATTGTTCACTGATTGGTTGAGTTAGGACAGATTTCTAAGTAATTTATATGCCAGAAATTTTATTCTGTTGTCCTGAATAGCTAGGAAGCTAGTGTGTATTCACTTTGCTCTTTCCAATAAAACCTCGGCTGGCTTTAATTTGTTTAGTTGAACTATCAAATGATGTTTGTCAAAGAACCTGTTCATACAGATCCACCATAATTTTTTTTGGGTGCGCGTGGGTAAAAGTTTTCTTTTTAAGCACGCAAATCATACACTAGACAAGTCCAACAAGAACATAACTCCTTATTTAAGGATATAAGTATGTGTAATTTATATATATTTTAGAAAATATAAATTTTAATGAATAGATTTCGAATCAACAATAACAATGTACTAGTAAAATTTTATAAGTGAGGTTTGGACGCAGATCTTATCACTATTTTATAGAAACAGAGAGATTATTTTTTGAAACCCTGACACAAAGAATGACTAGTAATGAATAGCGCATGACAATATGTAAATATGATATAATTAATATATATAAGACAAATAATGAGAATACAAAAAAAGAAAATACATCCTTCACCTAATCTATGCATTCACCTAATCTTGTCAATTAGCCTACTATTCTAATTCGCAACTTCCACTTCTTTCTATCTAGGGTCATGTCCTCTGTGAGATCAAGCTCTGTCATATCATGTCTAATCACTCTCAATACTTTTTCGGTCTATTTTTACTCCTTTGCGTAGCTCCTAAAATAAACCTCTCGCACCTCCTAACAGGAGCATTAGTACTCCTTCTCTGCACATGTCAAAACCATCGCAGTCTCGCTTTCCTCATCTTATTGGCCATTAGAGCCACCTCTAACTTCTCCCGAACGGTTTTATTCTTAATCTTGTCACTTCTGATGTGACCACACATCAATCGCAACATCCTCATCTCTGTTGTCGCATCTTCTGGACATGTGCTTTTTTAATTGGCCAACATTCCACCCCATATAACAAAGATGGTCTAACTGTCAATCTGTAGAACTTACCTTTGAGTTTAGGTAGTATCTTTTTATCACACAGTACTCCAAATACAAGTCTCCATTTAGTCTATGCCGCCCCAATAGGCACACAGTAATCCAGATGCAAGCCTCCATTTAGTCCATGCCGCCCCAATACGATGTGTGACATCATCGTCGATATCGTCATTATTTTGGATGATGGACCCCAGATACTTAAAGTTTTCCCTCTTGGGGATCAGTTGAGTGACAAACCTCACATCAAAGTTTGCTTCATCTCTCTCAATACTGAATTTGCACTCTAAATATTCAGTTTTGATCCTACTCAATTTGAATCCTTTGGACTCCAAGACGTGTTTCCAGGCCTCCAACCTATCATTAACTTTAGTCCGAGTCTCGTCAATCAGTANTGATGGAGTCCCATCTCAACAGGAAAATATTCTAAGTCTCCTCCCACCGTTTTGATGTCCTCCTGGATAGATCACGTCAACTCATCCATCACCAAGGCAAACAAGAAAGGGCTCAACACAGATCCTTGATGGAGTTCCATCTTAACAGGAAAATACTCTGAGTTTCCTTCCATCGTTCTTACCCGAGTTTTGGCTCCATTGTACATATCCTTAATTGCCCTGATATATGTCATTGGGACAACTTTCTTCTCTAGTCACCTCCATAGGACATCCCTTGGGACTTTGTCATATGCTTTCTCGAGATCAATGAACACCACATTAAGGTCCTTCTTTCTTTCCCTATATTTCTCCACTAACCTCCGAACAAGATGAATTGCTTCAGTAGTCGACCGCCCCGACATGAATCCAAACTGATTCGCCAAGATAGATACTAGTCTTCGCACCCTCATCTCCACTACTCTCTCCCAAACATTCATAGTATGGCTTAACAACTTGATACCCCTATAATTGTTACAGTTTTGAATATCTCCCTTATTCTTGTACAATGGAAGGCATCTTGATAGTCTTCAAAATAGCATTGAACAGTCTAGTCAACCACTCTATGCCATCCTTGATCATGTTCTTCCAAAAGTCTACCGGAATCTCATCGGGGCCGATCGCCCTCCCCCTCTTCATCCTACTAATAGCCCGTCTTACCTCCTCAACTCTGAACCGC
>DF371741.1:10977-21518 GCA_000787875.1 Solanum virginianum
CTGTTTCTCCTTCCTTGGGCCATAAAATCTTACCAGGGCCCCAGAAATATCGTCGGACCACCTGGGCCACTTTCAGGGCTCATCCTCGACGTACCCATATGATTTTTCAGGATTCTTCGCCCCGAACCCTGGATGGCGCCAGAATTCGTGGGCTAACACACACGGAAAATAGCCAAAATCTCCTGTTTCTTGGCCCATAAAATCCTGTAAGGGCGCCGTCAATGCCACCGAACCACCTAGGCCACTTTTTTGGCTCTTCCCCGACCTACTAATATGATTTTTTGGGATTTTTTGCCCGGAACCCCAGATGGCGCCAGAATTCGTGGGCTAACACCTATGGAAAATGGTCGAAATAGCCTATTTCTCCTTCCTTGGGCCATAAAATCCTACCAGGGCCCGCCAATGCCACCAGACCACCTGGGCCTCTTTTCGGGCTCATCCCCAACCCACCCATATGAGTTTCTGGGATTCTTTACCCGGAACACCTGATGGCATTAGAATTCGTGGGCTAACACCTACGGAAAATGGCCAAAATCGCATGTTTCTCCTTCGTTGGACCATAAAATTCTACCACGGCCCCGCCAATGCTACAGGACCACCTGGGCCTCTTTTTGGGCTAATCCCCGACCCATCCGTATGATACGCCCGAAACCCAAGATGGCACCAGAATCCATGGGCTCACACACGAAAAATGGCCAAAAATGCCTGTTTCTCCTTCCTTGGGCCATAAATCCTACAAGGGCCTCGCCAATGCCACTGGACCACCTGGGCTACTTTCCAGGCTCGTCCCTAACCCACTCGTATGATTTTTTGAGATTCATCACCCGAAACCCCAGATGGCACCAGAATTCGTGGGCTAACACCCACGGAAAATTATCATCTATTTCTCCTTCCTTGGTCATAAAATCCTACCAGGGCCCCGTCAATGCTGCCAGACCACCTGGGCCATTTTCTGAGCTCATCCTTGGCCCACCGAATGATTTTTCTAGATTCTTCGCCCGAAACCCCAAATGGCGCCAGAATTCATGGGTTAACACCCACAAAAAATGGCCGAAATCGCCTGTTTCTCCTTCCTTGGGCCATAAAAACCTACCAGGGCCCTGCCAATGCCGCTGGACCACCTGGGCTGCTTGTCAGGCTCGTCCCCGACCTACCAGTATGATTTTTTAGGATTCTACACCCGAAATCCTAGATGGCACCAGAATTCATGGGCTAACACCTACGAAAAATGGTCGAAATCGCCTGTTTCTCCTCCCTTGGGCCATAAAACCCTACCAAGGCCCCGCCAATGCAGCAGAACCACCTTGGCCACTTACTAGGCTTATCCCCAACCAACCCATATGATTTTTCGAGATTCTTCACCCAGAACACCAGATGGCGCAAGAATCCGTGGGCTAGCACCCACGAAAAATGGTCGAAATCTCCTGTTTCTCCTTCCTTGGGCTATAAAATCATACCAGGGCCCTGCCAATGCTGCCGAACCACCTAGGCCACTTGCTGGGCTCCTACACAACCGACCCGTATGATTTTTTGGGATTATTCGCTCAAAACCCCAGATGGCACCAGCATTAGTAGGCTAATACCTATGGAAAATGGCCAAAATTGCCTGTTTCTCCTTCCTTGGGCCATAGAATCCTACCAGGGCTCCGCCAATGCCGCCGGACCACCTCGGTCACTTTTTGGCCTCGTCCCCGACCCACCTGTATGATTTTTCAAGATTCTTCGCCTGTAACCCTAAATGGCGCCAGAATCTGTGGGCTAACACCCATGGCAAATAGCCAAAATTGTCGATTTCTCCTTCCTTGAGCCATAAAATCCTACCATGGCCCCGCCAATGCCGCCAGACCACCTCGGCTGCTTTTCAGGGTCTCTTCGATCCATCTGTATAATTTTTTGGGATTCTTCACTTGGATCCCTAGATGGCGCCAGAATTCGTAGGGTAACACCCACGAAAAATGGCCGAAATTACCTATTTCTCGTTCCTTGGGCCATAACATCCTACCAGGGCCCCACGAATGCCGCCGTACCACCTGGGCCACTTCCTGGGCTCATCCCTAACCCACCCATATGATTTTTCAAGATTCTTCACTCGAAACCCAAGAAGGCGCCAGAATCCGTGTGCTAACACCTACGGAAAATGGCCGAAATCGCCTGTTTCTCCTTCCTTGGGCCATAAAATAATACCAGACTTTAAGGGCTCATCCCCAACCCACAGAAAATGGCCGAAATCGCCTGTTTCTCCTTTCTTGGGCCATAAAATCCTACATGGGCCCCGCCAATGTCGGCAGACCGTCTGGGCCGCTTGCCGAGCTCTTCCCCGACCCATTTGTATGAGTTTTTGGGATTCTTCACCCAGAACCCCAGATAGCGCTAGAATCTGTGGGCTAACACCCATGGAAAATGCCCGAAATTGCCTGTTTCTCCTTCCTTAGGCCATAAAATCTTACCAGGGACCCGCAAACGCCGCCGGACCTCCTGGGCCGCATTTTTGGGCCCTCTTCGATCCAACTGTATGATTTTTCAGGATTCTTCGCCCGAAACCCTAGATGGCACCAGAATTCGTGGGCTAACACCCATAGAAAATGGCCGAAATTGCCTGTTTCTCCTTCTTTGGGCCATAAAATCCTACCAGGGCCCCGGCAATACTGCCGAACCACCTGGGCCACTTAACGGGCTCATCCCCGACAAATCTGTATCATTTTTTGGGATTTATGGCCCGGAACCCCAGATGGCGCCAGAATCCGTAGGCTAACACCCACGAAAAATGGGTGAAATCGCCTGTTTCTCCTTTCTTGGGCCATGGAATCCTACCAAGGCCCCGCCAACACCGCTGGACCACCTGGGCCACTTTATGGGCTCGTCCCTGACCCACCCGTATGATTATTCAGGATTCTTCGTTCGGAACCCCAGATGGCCCCAGAATCCGTGGGCTAACACCCACGAAAAATGGCCGAAATCGCCCATTTCTCCTTTCTTGGGCCATAAATTCCTACCAGGGCCCCGCCAATGCCTCCGGACCACCTGGAAAACTTCTTGGGCTCATCCCAGACCCACCCGTACGATTTTTTAGGATTTTTCACCCGGAAACCCAGATGGCGCTAGAATCCGTGGGCTAACACCTACGGAAAATAGCCAAAATCGCCTATTTCTCCTTCCTTGGGCCATAAAATCCTACCAGGGCCCCGCCAATGCTGGCGAACCACCTGGGCTACTTTTTGGGCTCATCCCTGACCCATCCGTATGATTTTTCAAGATTTTTCACTCGGAACCCAAGAAGGCGCCAGAATCCGTGTGCTAACACCTACGAAAAATGGCCGAAATCTCCTGTTTCTCATTCCTTGGGCCATAAAATCATACCAGGGCACCGCAAACACCATCAAACCACCTGGGAAGCTTGCCGAGCTCTTCCCCGACCCATTTGTATGAGTTTTTGGGATTCTTCGCCCAAAACCCCAGATAGCGCTAGAATCTGTGGGCTGACACCCATGGAAAATGCCCGAAATTGCCTGTTTCTCCTTCCTTGGGCCATAAAATCTTACCAGGGACCTGCAAATGCCGTCGGACCTCCTGGGCCACTTTTCTGGGTCCTCTTCAATCTAGCTGTATAATTTTTCAGGATTCTTCGCTCGGAACCCTAGATGGCACCAGAATTCGTGGGCTAACACCCACAGAAAATGGCCAAAATTGCCTGTTTCTCCTTCCTTGGGCCATAAAATCCTATCAGGGCCCCGCCAACACTGCTGGAGCACCTGGACCACTTAATGGGCTCATCCCCGACCCATCCGTATCATTTTTTGGAATTTATGGCCCGGAACCTCAGATGGCGCCAGAATCCGTAGGCTAACACCCATGAAAAATGGGCGAAATCGCTTGTTTCTCCTTTCTTGGGCCATGGAATCCTACCAAGGCCCCGCCAATGCCGCTGGACCACCTGGGCCACTTTCTGGGCTCATCCCTGACCCACCCGTATGATTATTTAGGATTCTTCGCCCGGAACCCTAGATGGCCCAAGAATCCGTGGGCTAACACCCACGGAAAATGGCTGAAATCACCTATTTCTCCTTCCTTGGGCCATAAAATCCTACCAGGGCCTCGCCAATGCCGCTGGACCACCTGGAACACTTCCTGGGCTCATCCCAGACCCACCCGTATGATTTTTTAAGATTTTTCACCCGAAAACCCAGATGGCGCTAGAATCCATAGGCTAACACCTACGAAAAATAGCCGAAATCGCCTATTTCTCCTTCCTTGGGCCATAAAATCCTACCAGGGCCCCGCTAATGCCGCCGAACCACCTGGCCCGCTTTCCGGGCTCTTCCCTGACCCATCTGTATGATTTTTTTGGATTCTTCACTCGGAACCCCAGATGGCGCCAGAATCCGTGGGGTAACCCATATGATGTTTAGGATTCTTCACTCTGAACCCTAGATAGCGCCAGAATTCGTGAGCTAACACCCATGGAAAATGGCCAAAATTGCTTGTTTCTCCTTCCTTTGATCATAAAATCATACAGGGCCCCGCCAATGTCGCCGGACCACCTGGACCACTTTTAGGGCTCGTCTTCGATCCACCCATATGATGTTTAGGATTCTTCACTCTGAACCCTAGATAGCGCCAGAATTCGTGAGCTAACACCCATGGAAAATGGCCAAAATCGTCTGTTTCTCCTTCCTTGGGCCATAAAATCCTAGCAGGGCCCCGTCAACACTGCCGAACCACCTGGGCCTCTTTCTGGGCTCGTCCCGAACCAACCCATATGATTTTTTGGGATTCTTCACTCGAAACCCCAGGTGGCGCCAGAATCTGTGAGCTAATACCCATGGAAAATGGCCGAAATCGCCTCTTTCTCCTTCCTTGGGCCATAAAATCCTACCAGGGCCCTGCCACCTGGGCCTCTCTCTGGGCTCGTCCCGAACCAACCCATATGATTTTTTGGGATTCTTCACCCGCTACGCCAAATGGCGCCCGAATCCGTTGGCTAACACTCACAGAAAATGGCCGAAATCTCCTGTTTCTCCTTCCTTAGGCCATAAACTCCTGCCAATGCCGCCGAACCACTTGGCCACTTGCTAGGCATTTCTCTTACCAACTCATATGATTTTTCAAGATTTTTTTCCCTAAACCCCAGATGACACCAGAATCCGTGGGATAACACCCACGTGAAATGGCCGAAATCGTCTATTTCTCCTTCCTTGGGACATAAAATCCTACTAGGGCCCTGCCAACGACGCCGGACCACCTGGGCCACTTACCAGGCTCATCCCCAACCTACCTATATGATATTTCGAGATTCTTCGCCTGGAACCCCAGATGGCGCCAGAATTCGTGGGCTAACACCCACGAAAAATAGCCTAAATCTCCTGTTTCTTCTTCCTTAGGCCATAAACTCCTGCCAATGCCGTTGAACCACTTGGGCCACTTGCTATACTTGTCCTTTACCGACTCGTATGATTTTTTGAGATTCTTTGCCCTAAACCCCAGATGACAACAGAATCCGTGGGCTAACACCCACGTAAAATGGCCGAAATCGTCTCTTTATCCTTCCTTGGGACATAAAATCCTACAAGGGCCCTGCCAACGACACCGGACCACCTAGGCCACTTTCCAGGCTTGTCCCCAACCCACTCATATGATATTTCGAGATTCTTCGCCTGGAACCCCAGATAGCGCCAGAATCCTAACACCCACGGAAAATAGTCAAAATCGTCTGTTTCTCCTTCCTTGGAACATAAAATCCTACCAGGGCCCCGCTAATGCCGCCAGACCACCTGGACCGCTTGCCGAGCTTGTCCCAGACCCACGCATATGATTTTTTGGGATTATTTGCCTAGAACCCTAGATAACGCCAGAATCAGTGGGCTAACACCCGCAGAAAATGGCCAAAATTGTCTGTTTCTCCTTCCTTGGGCCAACAAATCCTACCAGGGCCCTGCCAATGCCGCTGGATGACCTGGGCCGCTTACCGAGCTTGTCCCCAACCTAGCCTTATGATTTTTTGGGATTCTTTGCTCGGAACCCTAGATGACGCCAGAATCGGTGGGCTAACACCCACGGAAAATGGCCAAAATTGCCTGTTTCTCCTTCCTTGGGCCATAAAATCCTACCAGGGCCCTGTCAATGCTGCCGGACCACTTGGGACACTTGGTGGGATCGTCCCCGACAAACCCATATGATTTTTTGGAGTCTTCACCCGAAACCCCAGATAGCGCCAGAATCCATGGGCTAACACCCACAGAAAATGGCCAAAATCGCCTGTTTATCCTTCCTTGGGCCATTAAATCCTACCAGGGCCCCGGCAACGCCGTCGTACCACCTCGGCTGCTTCCCGGGCTCGTCGTCGACCCACCCATATGAATTTTTGGGATTCTTCGCCTGGAACCCCTGATGGCGCCAGAATCCGTGGGGTAACACCCACAAGAAAATGGTTGAAATCGCCTGTTTTACCTTTTTTGGGCCATAAAATCCTATCAAGGTCGTGGCAATGCCGCCAGACCCCCTGGGCCACTTGCCGGGCTCATCCCTGACCTATCTGTATGATTTTTTGGGATTCTTTGCCCGGAACCCCAGTTGCCGCCAAAATCCGTAGGCTAACACCCACGAAAAATGGACGAAATCGCCTGTTTCACCTTTCTTGGACCATAAAATCCTACCAGGGCCCCGCCAACACTGCCGGATGACCTGGACTGCTTGTTGGGCTCATCCCCAACCTTCCCATATGATTTTTCAGGATTATTTGCCCGAAACCCCAGATGACGCAAGATTCCATCCCACCCACGAAAAATGGATAAAATCGCCTGTTTCTCCTTCCTTGGCCCATAAAATCCTACCAGGGCCCTGCCAACGCCAACCGACCACCTGGATGCTTGCCAAGCTCGTCCTAGACTTACCCGTATGATTTTTTGGGATTTTTCATTCGGAACCCCAGATGGCGCCAGAATCCATGGCCTAGCACCGATAGAAAATTGACGAAATTGTATGTTTCTCCTTCCTTGGGCCATAAAATACTACTAGGACCCCACCAATACCACCAGACCTCCTGAGCCGCTTGCCAGGCTCATCCTCGACCTATCCGTATGATATTTTGAGATTCTTCGCCCGAAACCCCAGATGACGCCATAATTTGTGGGCTAACACACACGAAAAATGGCTGAAATCGCATCTTTCTCCTTCCTTGGGCCATAAAATCCTATCAGGGCCCCGCCAACACCGCCGGACCACCTGGGCCGCTTTCCTGGCTCGTCCCCGACCCTTCTGTATGATATTTTGGGATTCTTTGCTCGAAACCCCAGATGGTGCGAGAATCCGCGGGCTAACACCCACGGAAAATGGCCGAAATTGCCTGTTTCTCCTTCCTTGGGCCATAAAATCCTACCAGGGCCCTGCCAATGCTGCCAGACCACCTGGGCTATTTTTCGAGCTTGTCCCCGACCCACCCATATGATCTTTTAGGATTCTTCGCCTGAAACCCTAGATGGCACCAGAATTCGTGTGCTAACACCAATGGAAAATTGACGAAATCGCTTGTTTCTCATTTTTTGGGCCATAAAATCCTACCAGGGCCCAGCCAATGCCGCCAGACCACCTAGGCCGCTTGTCGGGCTCGTTCCCGACCCACTTGTATGATTTTTCTAGATTTTTCTCCTGGAACCCCAGATGGTGCAAGAATACGTGGGCTAACACACACGAAAAATGGTCGAAATTGTCTGTTTTTCCTTCCTTGGGCCATAAAATCTTACCAAGGCCCCGCAAACGCCGTCGGACCACCTGTGTTGCTTGTTGGGCTCATCATCAACCCACTCGTTTGATTTTTCAAGATTTTGCACCCGAAACCCCAGATGGCGCCAGAATCCGTGGGCTAACACCCAAGGAAAATGACCGAAATTGGCTGTTTCTCCTTCCTTGGGCCATAAAATCCCACCAGGGCCTCGCAAACTCCATCGGACCACTTAGGCTGCTTGCCGAGATCGTCTTCGACTCAGCCGTATGATTTTTTGGGATTCTTCACCCGGAACCCCAGATGGCACCAGAATTCGTAGGCTAATACCCACAGAAAATGGGCAAAATTGCCTGTTTCTCCTTCCTAGGGCCATAAAATCCTACCAGGGCCCCGCCAATGCCGCCGGACCACCTGGGCCACTTGCGGGGCTTATACTCGACAAACCCGTATGAGTTTTCAGGATTCATCGCCCGAAACCCCAGATGGCGCCAGAATCCATGGGCTAACACCCACGGAAAATGGCCAAAATTGCCTATTTCTCCTTCCTTGGGCCATAAAATGCTACACGAGCCCCGCCACTGCCTCCGGAGAACTTGGGCCGCTTGCAGGGCTTGTCCCCGACCCACCCGTATGATTTTTTGTGATTCTTCTCCCGAAACCCCAGATGGCACCAGAATCCGTAGGCTAACACCCACGAAAAATGGCCGAAATTGCCTGTTTCTCCTTACTTGGGCCATAAAATCCTACCAGGGCCCCGCCAATGCCACTAGACCACCTGGACCGCTTGTTGGGCTCATCCTCGACCCACCCGCATGACTCTTTGGGATTCTTCGCTCGAAACCGCAGATGGCGCAAGAATCCATGGGCTAACACCCACAGAAAATGGCCGAAATTGCCTATTTCTCCTTCCTTGGGACATAAAATCCTACCAGGGCCCCGCCAATGCCATCTGACCACCTGGGCTGCTTGTCGGGCTCGTCCCCGACCCACCCATATGATTTTTCAGTATTTTTTGCCTGGAACCCCAGATGGTGCCAGAATCCATGGATTAACACCCACGGAAAATGGCAAAAATAACTAGTTTTTCCTTTCTGGGGCCATAAAATACTACCAGGGCCCCACCAACACCGTTGGACCACCTGGGCCGCTTGCCGGGCTTGTCCTTGACCCACATGTATGATTTTTTGGGATTTTTCTCCCGGAACGCCAGATGGCGCCACAATCTGTGGGTTAACACCCACGGAAAATGGCCGAAATTGCCTGTTTCTCCTTCCTTGGGCCATAAAATCCTACCAGGGCCCCGCCAACGCCGTCGGACCACCTGGGCCGCTTGCCGGGCTCGTACCCGACCTACCCGTATGATCTTTTGGGATTTTTCACCTGAAACCCCAGATGGTGCTAGAATTCGTGGGCTAACACACGGACAATGGCTGAAATCACCTACTTCTCCTTCCTTGGGCCATAAAATCCTACCAGGGCCCCGCCAATGCCTCTGGACCACCTGGGCTGCTTACTGGGCTTGTCCCTGACCAAGTCGTATGATTTTTCAGGATTCATCATCCAAAACTTCAGATGGCGCCTGAATCCGTGGGCTAAAACCCACGAAAAATGGCCAAAATTGCCTGTTTCTCCTTCTTTGGGCCACAAAATCCTACCAGGGCCCCACCAACACTGCCGGACCACCTGGGTGCTTTCCGGGCTCATTCTCGACCCACCCATATGATTTTTCCAGATTCTTCGCCCGCAACTCCAGATGGTGCAAGAATACGTGAGCTAACACCCACGAAAAATGGCCAAAATTGTCTGTTTCTCTTTCCTTGGGCCAAAAACTCCTACCAGGGCCCCGCCAACGCCGGCGAACCACCTGGCCTGATTGTTGGGCTCATCCCCAACCCACTCGGATGATTTTTTGAGATTCTTCGCCCGAAACCCCAGATGGCGCCAGAATCCATGGGCTAACACCTACAGAAAAAGGCCGAAATCGCCTGTTTCTCCTTTCTTGGGCCATAAAATCTTCCCAGGGCCCTACCAACGCCTCCGAACCACTTGGGCCACTTGCCGGGCTTGTCCCCGACCCACCCATATGATTTTTAAAGATTCTTCGCCTGAAACCTCAGATGGCGCCAAAATCCGTGGGCTAACACCGACGGAAAATGGCACCTCCGGACCACCTGGGCCACTTTCCGGGCTTGTCCCCGACCCACCCATATGATTTTTAAAGATTCTTCGCCTGAAACCTCAGATGGCGCCAAAATCCGTGGGCTAACACCGACGGAAAATGGCCAAAATTGCCTTGACCCACCCATATGATTTTTAAAGATTCTTCGCCTGAAACCTCAGATGGCGCCAAAATCCGTGGGCTAACACCGACGGAAAATGGCCAAAATTGCCTTGACCCACCCATATGATTTTTAAAGATTCTTCGCCTGAAACCTCAGATGGCGCCAAAATCCGTGGGCTAACACCGACGGAAAATGGCCAAAATTGCCTGTTTCTCCTTCTTTGGGCCATAAAACCATACTAGGGCCCTGCCAACACTATCGGACCACCTGGACTGCTTGCCGGGCTCGTCCCCGACCTACTCGTATGATTTTTTCAGATTCTTCACCCGGAACCCCAGATGGTGCAAGAATACGTGGTCTAACACCCACGGAAAATGGCTAAAATCGCCTGTTTCTCCTTCCTTGGGCCACTAAATCCTACCAGGGCCCCACCAATGTCGCCGGACCACCTGGGCTGCTTTTCGGGCTCGTCATTGACCCACTCGTATGATTTTTTGAGATTCTTCGCCTGGAACCCCAGATGGCGCCAGAATCCATGGGCT
>DF371739.1:0-11269 GCA_000787875.1 Solanum virginianum
CATCATGGAGAGGTCGCAGACTCTCACTAGAAATTGCACCAAGCGAAATTTCATAATTCGATTCCTTTGATTTAAATTCGAGGTTAGACCCTTGTCACCCTAATTTGGATCCCTTAAATAAGAATATGAAGTTGGATTTTTGAAATTCCAAATGGATTTTTGATATACGAGAAACAAGATTCTAAGCACTTTCGAGGCATGTTTTAGGGATCTGTTTGGGGTCGTTTCAATATCTCCCCCTTAGGAACATTCATCCCCAAATGTAGAAGAGACATACAAGACATGAATAATAATGAACGAACCATCCCCAACATGAATGCAACATTACATTTTAAACATCACTTTCAAAATCCTATTATAAGTGTGTCATAAATAGCCAACTTAAACATGAATGCACATGAATGACATAGGGGATGAAATGTAAGACTTGAAGTCACATAGGGGACTTATAATTTATACCTTAGGCTTGAGTAGAGTGGAAGAGATAAGGGTACCACTTTTGCATGTCCGTTTTGGTCTCCCAATTAGCACTTTCGACTTGTTGGTTCCTCTAAAAGACCTTAATGAATGCCACCTCTTTGTTCCTCAATCTCTGTACTTTCCTATCCAAGACCTAAACCAGAACCTCCTTATAAGTCAAGTTATCCTCAAAAAAAACCCACAACATCCAGAGGCACAATGGCATTAGGATCACCAATACACTTTTTCAACATAGAATTACGGAATACCGGATGAACCAAATTCATTTTGCTAGGCAACTTCAACTCATAAGCTACCTTGCCAACCCTCTTTATCACATCGTAAGGACCAAAATACCTTAGACTCAGCTTCCCCTTCATACCAAAATAGACCACACCTTTCATTGGAGAAACTTTCAAATAAACCCAATCCCCCTCTTAAAATTCTAGGTCTTTTCTCCTTACATTGACATAGGATTTTTGATGATTTTGGGCTATCCTCAACCTTTCCCTAATAATCTTAACCTTCTCAAGAGCATCCATAAATAGATCTGGCCCCAATAAGGCCACTTCTTTAACCTCAAACCAACCCACTGATGAACTACAACATCTCCCATAAAGAGCTTTAAAAGGAGCCATACCGATAGTGACCCTATTGAGTTGCCGATAGTCAATGCTCATTCTAAGTGACCTATCTTCCTTTTTTACAAACAACACTAGTATACCCCAAGGTGATAGGCTTGCTTGAGTGATAGCTATTGTTGTAGGCAAACTCAATTAATGGAAAATGGGCATCCCAACTACCTTTAATCTCCAAGACACAAACCCTAAGCATATCCTTAAGTGTTTGAATTGTCCTCTCGGCTTGGTTGTCCATTTGAGGGTAGAAGGCTATACTAAGGTGAAGTTTGGTTCCAAGGCCCCTTTGAAAAGTTCTCCAAAAGTGTGAAGTAAATTGTTCACCATGATCTGATATAAGTGATAAAGGAACTGCAAGCAACCTCACCAACTCATAGATGTACAACCTTGCATACTTTTTAGCCCCATATGAAGTCTTAACTGGTAGAAAGTGAGCCGATTTCATCATCCTATCAACCACAACCCATATGGAATCAAAGCCTTTTCTAGTCTTGGGCAACACAACCACGAAATCCATATTAATCACCTCACACTTCCAAGTAGGAAGCTCTATGTCTATGGTTAGGCCACTCGGCCTTTGATGCTCGGCTTTGACTTTCAACCAGTAAATCCATATTAACCACCTCCCACTTCCAAGTAGGAATATCTATGTCTTGGGTTAGACCACCCGATCTTTGATGTTTGGTTTTGATTTGTTGACAGCTATGGCAACCGGAAATGAATTTGGCAATGTCCCTCTTCATGCCTCCCCACCAATACACATCCCTCAAGTCTCTATACATTTTGGTGGAATAGGGGTGGATAAAATAGGAAGAATTATGGGCTTTATCAAGAATTCTCTCCCTCAAACCATCAANACCATCAACAACAATAATACCATCACCCACATCTTCTAACCTCACCCCTAGTCTAGAAAATTTATGCACCTCCCTAGCCATATCCCTATCACCACCATATATATGAGCTAGGCTACCCATAGACACCTGACTCAAAGCATCCATCACAACATTTGCCTTACCCGGATGGTAATGCATACTCATGTCATAGTCCTTAAGGAATTGTAGCCACTTTTTTTGTCTCAAGTTGAGATCTTTTTTAGTGAAGACATATTGAAGGCTCTTCAATGTTTGGAAACTTTTCTTACATTCATCGGTCCACACAAACTTAACCTTCTTTTGAGTCAATTTTAGTCATAAGAGAAGCAATAGAAGAGAAACCATCAAATTTAAGCTTGAAATCCTTGGAATTTGAATGAACTATTTGGTTAAGTTTTGGAGAGATTTTTGAGAGGGTCTTGAGTGATATAGAGTTGAAAATTGGCTAAGTATGAGCGTTTTTACGCCACCTTCTATAGTAAACCACAAGGCCCAGGAAACTCCTAATATCTGATGGGGTCAATGGTCTAGGCCAATTCCTAATTACATCAGTTTTCTTAGGATCCACATTTATACTATCCTCGGACACCACATGACCAAAGAATGCAACATCCTTCAGCCAAAATTCATGCTTGTCATATTTATTATACAATCTCTCCTCCCTCAATCTTTGCAACACCACCCTCAAATGGCCATATGTTCTTCCCTACTATGTGAATAAATCAAAATATCATCAATGAAGACCACAATAAAGGAATCAAGATAGGGCTTGAAGACCCTATTCATTAGGTCCATGAAGGTGCCCGATGCATTACTCAATCCAATGGACATCACCACAAATTCATAATGCTCAAACCTAGTCTGGAAGGCTGTCTTTGGAATATCACACTCCCTCACCCTTACTTGATGGTACCTGGACCAAAGATCAATCTTAGAGAAAAAGCTAGCCCTTTACAATTGTTCAAACAAGTCATCAATCTTTTGAAGAGGATATCTATTCTTTATAGTGACCCTATTGAGTTGCCGATAGTCAATGCTCATTCTAAGTGAATACCGATGCTTGAGTGATAGCTGCCCTTTACAATTGTTCAAACAAGTCATCAATCTTTTGAAGAGGATATCTATTCTTTATAGTGACCCTATTGAGTTGCCGATAGTCAATGCTCATTCTAAGTGACCTATCTTCCTTTTTTACAAACAACACTAGTATACCCCAAGGTGATAGGCTGGGTCTAATAAATCCCTTCTCCAACAAATCTTTCAATTACCCTTTTAACTCCTTCAACTCCGCCTGGACCATACGGTAAGGGGGAATGCAGATAGGTCGGGTATCGAAAAGGAGATCTATGCCAAAATCTATCTCCCTTTCGGGAGGGACACCAAGAAGATCATTTGGGAAGACATTAAGAAATTCATTTACAATCAGAATTGACTCAATGGAAGAGATTTTGAACCCCACATCTTTGAATCTCATAAGATGATACAAACACCCTTAGAAATCAACATATGGGCTTTAATGTATGATATGAACCTAGCCCTCACTATTGCATTATGACTTTTCCACTCAAGGACGGGTTCATTTAGAAATTGTAACTTGACCCTACTAGTCCTACAATCAGTAGAAGCATAGCATGTATACAACCAATTCATCTCAAGAATAATATCAAAATCAACCATATCTAATTCAACAAGAGCACAAGGTAAGATTTTATGCAAGATGCAAATTGGACAATATCTATACACCCTCCTAATAACAATAGATACACCAATAGAAGTAGATATCTCATATGACTTATGCAACAACTCCGACTAAATATGGAACTTTTTAGCTATAAAGGGGGTAACAAAGGAAAAGGTGGCACCTGGATCAATCAAAATATGTACATCAAGATCAAAGATTTTCAATATGCCGGTAACTACATCGGGGACTTGACCAACCCCTTGCCTTCCATGTAGAGCATAGAATCGATTGTTCCTTGGGGTACCACCTTGAGTAGCACTTCTACCCAATGGGACCGCATTTGCACTGCAAACCCTGCCATGGTTTCTTGGAGAATCTACTTTCTTATGACCAAGCTCCCCATATTAAAAACATGCATTAGAACCCTTCAAACATGGGCCCTTATGACTATTCCCATATGCAGTACACATATCAATGGGAGCCACAACACTAACACCTTGAGGCCTAGGGAAGTCATTGGCAAACCCCCTAATTGTAGCACGAGGAGGCCCTTTGCCTTGATGGAATCAACCACCCCTATGGAGCTTGCCTCTAATACAAGCTCTCTTGGCCTCATGGCCCCTCCTCTTTCTCAACTTTTCTTCTTCCATTTGCTCAGCATATGTCACTAACTGAGACAATTCTTTATCACTAATAAGCAAGGTGGACCAGCACTCTTCACTTACCAAATTGGAGACCCCCATAATAAACTTATTCATCCTTGACCTAGTGTCGGCCACAAAATGAGGAACAAATTTTGAAAGTTGATTAAACTTGAGGGTATACTCCCTCACACTCATACCACTTTGTTTCAAGCTCACAAATTCAACCAATTTTGCTTCCCCAAGCTCAAGAGGGAAGAACCGATTAAGGAAGCCAATTTGAATTCCTCCCAAAGAACCACATAGCAAATACCCTTCTCACCTTTCCATTGATCAAACCAAATTTGGGCCACCCCCTTGAGTTGGTATGCCGACAACTCTGCCTTTTCATTTGGCCCAATATCCATGATTGATAAGATTTTGTAGACTTCATCACCAAAATCTTGTGGATCCTCATCCACCTTTGACCCATGTAAAACAAGAGGATTCATCCTCATGAAGTCTCTTACCCTAGCTCTTCATGTAGTAGCATAAGGGGCTTGGGCCCCTTGTCGGAATTGGTTGGCCACCACTTGGGTAGGCATAGTAAGAGCATCTCGAAGCTCACCATTGGTATGTTGTTCCTCTAGAGTTTGGGCCAGTCTTCCTTTAGTATTCGACATAATCTAGCATATAAAAGAACAATCGTTAGGGGGGAATACTTATCAAAACTCTAAAGCATAACTTAGAATAAGAAGAAGGGAAATATTTCCTAAAATGCCTCATAGCCACCTATTCATAGTCATGGCGCACTTCACAACCACGAATAGGACTCTAATCGGTGCAGTGTGTTGGACTACGAGGATCTGTCAACCTAGTGCTCTGATACAAAGTTTGTCACGTCCTAAGCCTCAGGCCTAGACGTGACTGGCAAATGGCGAACCTGAAGGGATGCCAAATAAGCCTCATAGCTTATCATTACACATCCTTGGTCACAAAAGCAATATAAAACATCATAAGAAACATGAATAAGGGGAAATGGGAAAAAGGGAGAAAGAGAGAGTAATACTTAAACAACATAGATGAGTCAAAGCTCATACATAAATACATAGTATGTCATATATGATATGTGCATAAGTAAAACATGCTTAGGTAATCCATGCTCAAATAGAATATCATATGTGAAGATGAGACTAAGCTAGCTTACAAGGTACAAATCTCTCGATAGGTTGGTGATGTTACCACCCCATCACCTAAGTAGAGATGAGTATGAAACATCATTCTACGTTGATGATGATGCCACCCCATCACCCTAGTGGAGATGAGTATTAACCCTCATTCTAGGTTACCCGGGCTCTTGTCCCCCCGGAACCTAGATGATGCCACCCCATCACCCTAGTGGAGATGAGTATTAACCCTCATTCTAGGTTACCCGGGCTCTTGTCCCCCCGGATTGGGCATGGTCTATACAATACTTTATATATGATTCATCATAATCTCTAATGCAATAACTCATGTAGGAATAATCATGTACATATGCTCATTTCATCATCATAACATCATTCATATCATATATCATGCTTTGGACCTTCAATTCCTCAAGAAAACATAATCGGACATTTTATCAAACACCTTGGGGGTGTGTAATGGGGGTAAAAGAACTTGCAATTTGGAGATGAAATGACGTAGGAAAATCAATGGTAAAATATTTAACCAACACCTTACAACACCCCTAAGACATTCATATCAAAACCCCTCATTAAATCCTATATTATATCTAATATTTAAAGCCCAAAATGTGCTAAAATAACTATATTTTCATGAATTAAAATCACTGTGCAATAAATTTCTCAATATACAAGACTCACATGTAAAATCAACTTTAAATCATGAATTATTAGTAAAAAAGGGTTTAGGCACCATGGGTGAAAGCACCTAATGGTTAAACACCACATACCTTAGCTTTTGTGAGGTTCTTGAAAAAGACATTAATGGAGATTTGAAACTTGGGTGAGATCCATAAATAAATCCTGAAGATTGGCCTTGAGTTTGCGACTTGAATTTAGGGTTACAAATGAGTCTATGTGTTTGGAGAAATCTTAGGGAATGTTTTTGGGTGATATGAGAGTGAAATAAGGCTAAGTATAGGTGGAAATATATTTGGGAAAACTTAGTTCCAACACTTAGAAAAATCTGGGCGAACTAGGAAAAGACAGTGCAGGAAATACACCTCTCCGCGATGCAGACCCTGACTAAAAATATTTCACCATGCAAAATTTCATAATTCGACTCCTTTGCTTTAAATTCGAGGTTAGACCCTTGTCACCCTAATTTGGACCTCCTATAGAAGAATATGAAGTTGGACATTAAAAATTCAAAATGGATTTTTTGATATACGGAAAAAAAGATTTCAGGAACTTTTGAGGCACGTTTTTAGAAACTTTTTGGGGTCTTTTCATATTCTATCCACCGTGGTTACACCAAATATATAGAGACCTGAGGGATGTGTATTGGTGGGGAGACATGAAGAGGGACATTGGCAAGTTCGTTTCAAGTTGCCACAGTTTTCAACAAGTTAAAGCTGAACATCCAAGGCCGGGTGGCCTAACCCAAGACATAGAAATTCCTACTTGGAAGTGGGAGGTGATTTATGTGGATTTTTTTTTGGGTTGTCCAAGACTAGAAAATGTTTTGATTCCATTTATTTGATAGTTGATAGGATGATTAAATTGGCTCATTTTCTACTGGTTAAGACCATATATGGGGCTGAACAATATGCAATATTGTATATCCATGAGTTAGTGAGGTTGCATGGAGTTCCTTTTTCCATAAAATTGGAACGTGGTTCACAATTCACTCCACACTTTCGGAGGTCTTTACAAACAGGGCTTCGTATAAAAGTTCACCTTAGTACGACCTTTCACCCTTAAACGGATGGCCAAGGCGAAAGAACCATTCAAACCCCTGAAAAATATGCTTAGGACATGTGTATTAGAGTTGAGGGGTAGTTGGGATGACCATTTTCCTTTGATTGAGTTTGCCTACAACTGTCACGCCCAAAGTTCCATTAATGCGGGCTGGCAGCCGTTGCCTATAAGGCTCGGGAGAACCTACCTGTATCCATGTACTTTTTATACATATTATAAAGGATTTCTACATTCAACATGCCTTTAAGAAAGTAAACAATAATAACACGCCAAAAGGAAATGCATATGACTAGCCCGTTGGGGCCACGTTGTCTAAAGTATGAGATATGACCACATTTTAATTTATATAGTCTACAAAGCCTCTAGATAAGGAAAAGTATCTGATAACGGTCCAGACAGGCCCTACCTCGACTAACTATACAACACAAAAATATAAGCTCTAGACACGCAAAGCTCCAAAGCAGCCTGGAGCTTGAGTCCTTATTCCCTCATCTGACATACTACCTCGACTAACTATACAACACAAAAATATAAGCTCTAGACACGCAAAGCTCTGAAGCAACCTGGAGCTTGGTAATCGCAACTGGATATCCTGTACTCCTATTGTGGAAATCTACTAGCACCTGTACCTATAGCATAAAATGCATGTACCCCATAAGGGACGTCAGTACGAGATAATATACAGAGTATATAAGGCAGGAAATAGTATATATGAAGTAACAACTCAAATGAAACTATGCATTGGTGTACTTTAGTTATACTGTGGGATCATGTACTTTATGTTCTTTTTATTACTTTACCTATAATGTATAATCTGTGCACAATATGTAATACAAATGACCAGTTGATCAGTGGTAAATCTATATCAGGATCGGCCCTGGCTAGGGCTTTTTTAACTCGTTGGGCTACCCCCTGTGATAGGATAGACCTTGGCTAGGTGATTCCTCCACCCCTCGGGTTACAACCCATCAATAAGCAATGTACTTTACCTTTCAATTACTTTTCAGATGATTCTTTTGGTGTTCATAATGTTGGAGCTGTAGGGATATATATGTAGCATGTGACATGTAGATAATCATACAAGACAATAGGACAATGAAAAGAATATGTTACACAAATAATGAAATGCATATGAGATGAAACAACTTGTGAACTTTATTTAGCAACAATAACCTATGTAACTTGGTATCCATGTATGTATGTAGATTTGAAGGTGACAATGTATAGACATTCATGTAGATTTGAAGGTGACAATGTATGGGAGCATATGAATATGTGAAAGAGTAGAGACATGGTTAATAGTTGTGTCAGAGTTGGTAAGTATCTTTATGTGCCAAGGAAGAATCTAGATTTCATGCCAAATAATAAGAAATCGAGTGGCCTTATATACCTCACTGTACGAGGTTAATAGTTGTGTCAGAGTTGGTAAGTATCTTTATGTGCCAAGGAAGAATCTAGATTTCATGCCAAGTAATACAAAATCAAGTAGCCTTACATACCTCGTTATATGACCTCGTTATTACCTTGAGATAACCTTCCCTTCCTCTAAATATTTATCTACAAATTATTATGTGACAAAACTAGCATTAGCAGCCAATAGATACATCTTGGCAGCCCAATCTTATAAAAACACACGGGCAGAAAGCGTATAATTATAAACTCGAGCGTATTCTTTTAACTTTTCCGCCCCTAATCATATTTTCTAACACACATTCTCATATACATAACATGTGCAGCCTAATTTAGGGCCATAACAGTCTTACAACAACCCACAAAGCACAACATATAACAATTCTACACAACATACAAATAGGTGGCATAACGTTACATCCTTTCACTACATTTTGATATTGAAAATTTCAAACCTGTTCCAACTTTAACCAAATAGTCCCCACCATATATACACATAAAACCAGTCCTAAAATAGTTCAAAAACCATCCTCAAAATAGGTGGAGGACATGAGACCTTAGTCCTCAATCAATCAGCCCACAAGTTCCTATTACGAGCACAATTACGATACCACACAAGAACTCACTTTCGCAGACTATAAAAATGGTATAAGAACCTTTATACATCATTATAGAATAAATAATTATTAATAACAGTAGCCTCCCTTCATAATTAATCCAACCAAATAGAGAAAAGCTTTCAAATAAACAAGAAAAATGTATAACTTTTAGAACACATGCTGTCCAATAATTTTAGCAAGGGTATAATCAGGTTATCCTTTTGTTTTACATAATAAAACCATTTAAACACATAAGTATTCTTACTTAACTTTACCCTCAATGTGTAGGGCTTCTCTAAGAACCCTAAAAGCTTCTTGTGGCTACTTTACAAACTCAAGAAAGAATAACAAGGAACCTTTGTGAAAGCTGAAATTTTCCAAGTCTAAGAATGACTTTAAGGTGCTGATTGTAACCCCTTTTAAAGGATTGCTTTGGCCAACATTCATTTCCCTTTTAAGTCTTATTTATTAAGTGGTTAATGTACCATTTTTACCCTTTCACTTGGGCCTCAATGGGTTGCAAATTAATGGGCCTTTGCTACCCATTTTCTCCCTTTCTCTTAGTTAATTTTGGCCCAATTCAGCAAGTGAGTTTTGTTGTACTTGGGACCTTTTATTATTCATCTTAGGTTGTAAGTACAGTCCATTTATAATGCTAAAACATAGGCTAAAGTTACACCCTTAACACAGACTTTATCCATAATTGGACTTGGATAGATTTGACGTCTGGCCTCGTCTCCATCTATCTAGCAAATTTAAGTTAAGCAAGTAGGTGACTCACCTGCTAGCTTCCTAAGTCTAGTAACAACTCAAATGAAACTATGCATTGGTGTACTTTAGTTATACTGTGGGATCATGTACTTTATGTTCTTTTTATTACTTTACCTATTTAAAAGCACCTCAATTCTCTCTCTTTGTTTAGGGCCGTGATCTTCTTAATTTGACTCAAAACTTTTTACAGTCGACCCTCTTCAGGGTTAGACATACATATCGCCCTCTAACATAAGGTTCAAACACCTTTAAAAATTGATGCTAATTTGAAAAGCCATATCATGTTTCATGTACATAGGACTATTATATATAATTTGTGGGGTGTTACAACAACAATAGCTACCATTCAAGCATTAGTATGACTCCTTTTGAGGCTCTTTATAGGAGACGTTATAGATCACTGGTTGGGTGGTTTGAGATTGGAGAGGTGTCCTTTATGGGACCACTCATGTTATGGAGGCTCTTGAGAAGGTGAGGCTAATTAGGGAAAGGTTAGAAACAGTCCAAAGTGATCAAAAATCCTATGCCAATATAAGAAGAAGAAACCTTAAATTCAAAGTGGGTGATTGGGTTTATTTGAATCATTCTTCTATGAAAGTGTGGTTCATTTTGGTTAAAACAGGAAATTGAGTCCAAGATATGTTGTTCCTTATGAGGTCTTGAAGAGGGTTGGCAAGCTAGCTTATAAATTGAAGTTGCCTAACGAAATAAATTTTGTTCATCCAGTATTCTATGTCTCTATGTTGAGGAAATGTGTTGGTGATCCTAATGTTGTTGTGCCTCTTGATGTTATGGGTCTTGTTGAGGATAACTTGACTTATGAGAAGGTTCTAGTTCAGATCCTAGATCAGTAAGTGAAGAGATTGAGGAACAAGGATGTGGCATCCATTAAGGTCCTTTAGAAGAACCAACAAATCGAGAGTGCTACTTGGGAGGCTGAAGTGGACATGAAAAAGCAGTGCCCTTCTCTTTTCCATTCCACTCAAGCCTAAGGTAATAATTCTAAGTCCCCTATCCGATCTCAAGTCTTGTATTTCAGCCCCTATGTCATTCATATTAATTCATGTTTAAGTTGGCAAGTTTATGATGATTTAACGCTTATGTTGAGATTTTGAAAATGGTGTTTTAAATATAAGGTTACTTTGATACCAAATGTGGGGTGGAAGCATGTAGATGTATGTTATGAGGGTTATAAGGGTTTTTACTATAAGGGTTTTTATTTAATTTATTATAGGGTTTTAGGTCCAGGTTCATGGTTTGGGGTTTAGGTGTGGAATTAGGGTCTATTT